>CABHPR010151705.1:10922-62127 GCA_902168415.1 Peromyscus melanophrys | reverse complement strand
ACTTAGTGGGTTGCCATCAATACTCAATAATCAAACATTAAATGGCTTGAAAATTTTCATTGATCACTTGTTTTGAAATCATACAGGTAGCTTTTGATTATTATAATTGCCAAGTTTGAAACACAGTCAGCATGATTAAATCAAGTAATTGTGATTGAGAAATTTAAATTTGGGTTTCACCTTTGGCCTGTGTCTTTTGTGTATTGCTGAGAGCTAGTTAGATATAGAGATCAAAGATTCAAGAGCCAGCCTGCTTGGGCCTGAATCCCGGCTCACAGTTAGCTAGGTGCAAGAACACGGGAAACCTCCTCAATGTCTTTGGCTTTCAATATTCTTATCCACAAAATGGAAACATTATCTTCTTTTTGACATAATATTAGCATTTATACAAGGCTCATAGAAAAACCTTATAATAAGTATTACTATTGGAAAAAATTCCATAAGACAGTTAAAACCAGTAAAATGTTTGCAAATACTGCCCACAGGTTCATGTGGTCCAGCATGTGAGGAACTCTGGTTCCTCAATTCCAAGATGAAACAATGTCTCATTTCACTTGGGTCATTGGAAAAGTATCAGGAAGGCATGCTGCTCTTGACCTTACTAATTAAATGAGAAAAGGGAGTCTAGGCATCAAAAGTCTTGTGTTGCAGTATCCATTCTATCCACTAGATGGCACTACTATTCTACAGAAGTCGGTCACTCATACTGGTTCTGGCCATGCTGTGTTTTTCTGGTTTTTTGTTTGTTTTGTTTTTAATTTTGGAAGACTGACTCTGCCTTTGCTTTCATTTTTGTATTTATATTTTCTGTTTTGATCTCCGTTTTCACTTTTATTTCTTTTTCTTCTGCTTAACCTGGGACGTTTATTATACAATAAGTAGACACATTGTTTTTGTTTGTTTGTTTTGCAAAGAACTTTTGCTTATCTTTAAAATCCAGTGAAAGCATAATAATATGTATTATATATTTATTCCTCTAAGTAAATACAAATAATAAATAGAAGTAACTCAGTCATTGAGGTCACCCATGGACCTAGGCAAGGGTGGACGGAGTGCTTGCCCAGCGTGTGTAAGGCTCTGAAGATAGGCTAAATAAAGTTTCAAGAGTTGTGATTTTGGAAGTGTTAGGTTGTTTCAGGATGGCTCACGGGCTGTATTTCACTAGTTTTCCCCAGTGATAACTTAGTTTTGTAAGGTTTTTAGGTATTTTAAAGATTGGCGTTGCGAATTTGCCCCAAGTAGCACAGGTGATCGTAGAACAGAACCGGAGTGGCGCCAGCTGGTCGGACATCTGCCCTCTTCTGCTCTGCTTCACTGATGTCGTACTGCCTGCTCCCCTAAATCGAAAATGCATTGGAAGAAAAGTGTTAATAAGGGGATTAATTCGAAATGTGGAAAAGATGATTCCTGACAACAGACCAAACCCCAGAACACAAGGGCTGGCTGGCGTGCAATATTTCACACCAGTACTGTCATGTCCAGCCTTCCCCTTGTCAACTTCAGGATTCCCTCATCTGGGGAAGGTCTTCCCCCTCTACTTATTAGTCCTGAATCAATAGTAGCATCATCTAGCTCGTGGCTTGGACTTTCATTCGTGAATGGGAGTAAACCTTGCTTTAGCAATGTCTTTCATCCCTGTGACCTGACAAGAAGCAACTTAAAGGAAGGAGGTTTATTTTGGGTCCCAGTGGATGGACATAGTTCACTGTGGTGGAGAAGACATATGGACACCCCAGCAACTGCAGAGTGTGGCAGCTTGTTTACATCCCACCAGGAAATAGAAGGCAGGTAAGCTAGAAGTTCCACCCTGTGGTCCTACATCACCCAGATTCCCCTATCCAAGGGTTTAAGAACCACTCAAGACAGTGCCACCAAATTAGGGTCAAATGTGGAGATTATGGAGACATTTCATATTCAAACACAGACCAACAGGAGAAATCCTCTTTGCTGGACAGATTGCCCCCAAGGACATGCACCCTTTGCAAAGCTTTACAGATGATATAGCTGCTGGCTGCTGGCTATTGGCTTTGTAAACTCAGTGCCATGCACAATTATTTTCTTCATTACATTAATTGGCCACAAAGGGCTTATGATGAAATTATTTTTGTGACTTGTTTCCCATGACTACCAAGTCATGTTCAAGAGGACAATATCATGGCTATCGAGTCTCCTAGGAAATGAAAAAGGTCTCCTTTCATGTATTGAAATACCTAACCTGGTTCCAAGTTCAATCTCATTTCCTTATCAGGGCTTATCTCCCTCTTCACACTTGGGACCACCGAGAGGTCATGGCCATGTTGCTGTGGCCTTCTCACTGGACTTCTTGTCTTCTCCAGAATGTCACACCAGTAAGGGGGGTGTGGGGAAGAGAAAGAGAGGGTCTCACATGGCTGATGAGGTTTTAATCTGATCACAACTGTTTTCTGTTGTGCAGGTGGTCAAATGTCATAGGGAGAGGGAAGGCCCACAGGGTGCATTTGTGTTTACCAGAGGCTTCCCATGAGTTTTCACACCAAGAATGTCTTCCATGACTGTCCTTCAAGTTGCTTGTCCCATTTTGCCTTTGATCCAATACCTGCCTTGGGGCTTTTTAGAAAGTTAATAATTTTAGAATAGTTTTAACTAATACGAAATCTACTCTTTAAGTTCAGAGAGTCTGCCTGTTGATTCTAAATGCTCATCTCACTTTTTATTATTTGGATAAATCCCAAATCCCTTCTCTGCTGGAAGCAGATGAGGTTCTGTTATAGCAAATGGTGTAAGGTATTTGTTTCCATAGATGACTCAGCTGATAAGAGCAGCACATTTTATAAAGGACTGTATCAAATACTGATCTGTGTGGATTCCTGTCTTGTTTGTCCTGTTAGAAAGAGAACATTGACATCAAGATGTGCTATTTTTTTTAAAATGTATTACATTTATTTACTGTGTGTGCATGAGTGCATGCCATGGTGTGTGCATGCATGAGTGTGTGTGTGTGTGTGTGTGTGTGTGTGTGTGTGTGTGTGTGTGTGAATGTAGAGGTTGGAAGATAACTTTCAGGAGTCAGTTCCTTTTCTTCCACCATGTGGGTCCTGGGGATCAAGACCATAGTATCAAGTTTGGCAGCAAGTGCGCTCACTGTTCAACCATCTCACTGACCCCAAGCTATGTTATCTTGTTAGCTCATGCAGAACCACCATAATCTTATTGTCGAGCTTGTGTCTCTGTTGCTGGGACAAAGTACTGGTAAAAGTCAACTTGGGGAGAGAATGGGTTTATTAGGCTTCCATGGTAAAGTCTGTCATCGAGGAAGGCCAACGCAGGACCCCAGAGGCAGGCGCTGAGGCAGAGACTGCAGAGGAGCACTGCTTACTGGCTTGCTTCCCATGGCTTGCTTAGCCTGCTTTCTTATACAACTCAGGGACAGCATCACCTACAGTGATCTGGGCCCTCCTTCATCAATCGACAATCAAGCAAACATCCCATAGATGAGCCCAAAGGTCAATCTGATGGAGACAATTCCTCAACTGAGGTTCTTTCTTCCCAGGTATGTCTAGACTTGAGCAAAGTTGACAAAAGATAACCAGCACCCTTATTATAATAATATTTATTTATTATGAGTATTTTTAGCTCTGGCTGAAGGAAGTATTATGATTTTAAATACTATGCCCAAAGTCTGATAAGTGGGAAGGTCTCCCACAGTAGACAAGTCAGGCTTTATCTCCAACGCTGAGATCATAATGGGTCCTCTAGTTTACTGCTTGCATGATGCTCCAGTCTAATTTCCTGGCTCAAGAGGTATCTAAGATTGGGTGTGGGCAAAATAAATAAGTAAATAATGAAGCTGGTTAAGTAAAGAACAATCCAGTAATCAGGCTGTGTCTTAAAATCCAGCTTGATGATTTTTCTTCAGCTAAAACAACTGACTTTTAAACAGGTACTTTGAGAGAAGCCTGGCTCTGTATGAGTGAGACTTTTCCAGCCAGGCCTCTGGTAGCTGCCCTTCTCCTGGGTGCTAATGACTTGCTTTTGGCCATGCTCCTCAAGAAGTGTTAGGTGCTGTCCCAGAGGCGAGTTACAAGTACAGACCAGTACTAGCACGTAGAGGCCCTCACAATTCCTGCGGCTAAATTTGTGAAGTTATCCCTAGGCAATGCACATTTTTGTTTCTTTTCATGTGTGCATATGAACTGGCCTTATTCATCAAATCTTTGAGTTTGAATCACCAAATAGACATAGTCTTTCTCTGGTTGAATTTTGCCCTACAAGTTTAGGGAAAGGAGACACAGCAATTATAGATAAAACATGGAGGAGTAAAACACATCCTATCACAGCAAACCGAAGGCTTCACTGGAATTATTTGGAACACAGGAAGTTGTGTCTTTCCAAACTCTCTAAAACCAGGATGCACAGAGTGAGTGTGCCAGAAACTCCAGTGTAGTATCCATGTCTGCAACTCAAAGATAAGACTGGGAAACTACTCAATAGTCTGTTTGACGTCATTTAGTTCAGTTTAATTATTCATCTTCACAAATGTTTATTGAAACATGGTTTGGTGGGTGGGCTCTGGGCAAGGGAGAGGGACAGCTCTGTTACAGTGCTGCTTCTCACCACCACCCTGCCCTGATGCTGCATGCAAGTCTGGTCTGTGTAAGCCACATGACTCTGTGCCCTTGCTGACTGACTTGGGATTGGCTCAGCCCATGGAAAAAGCACCATGATTCCCATCAGGCTTGCTTCTGTCCACCCATCCATGTCCACACATCTGGACTGTCATTAAGTCTGTCTTGATTGATGGTTACTCCCTGTTCTATGCCTTGGTGACTTGGTAAATGTTCCCAGGTGTTCCTTGCTTTGGGAGGCTGCCTCATCCTGTGCCTTTCCTTCATCTGGGCTCATTCTTGAGAATTCTCCTCTTCTGAAACCCTGTGATTGATTGTTCATCTCATGAACTGTCTGATACTCTAAGATCCCAGCACACAATCTTAGGGCATCATCATCATCATCTGTAGCATGAGTCTTAGAGAGTCTTATTAATAAAATCAAACCTGAGGCCAGTTATTGGGGCGAACACTGGAAGGTCAGAGAGACAGAATAAGCCACAGCTATCTCACCTCGCTGAATCTTCAGCTGGTCTTGTTTCCTCAGACTGGATGCCCTGAGCCCTCATCCAGAATGGGTCTCAGCTGAACTGCTGCTTGAAAGCCTGAATGCTTAACCAGGCCAAATGCTTCTCCGGGCCAAATGCCTCTCCAGGGCAAATGCCTCTCCAGGGCAAATGCCTCTAGTTTCTGGTCCTCACGCTTTATATACCTTTCTGCTTTCTACCACCACTCCCTGGGATTAAAGGTGTGGCTTTCTGGGATTAAAGGTGTGTATCACCGTGCCTGGCCGTTTCCAATGTGGCCTTGAACTCACAGAGATCCAGAGGGATTTCTGTCTCTGGAATGCTAGGATTAAGGGCGTGTGCTACTACTGCCTAACCTCTGTTTAATATTGTGGCTTTCCTGTTCTCTGACCCCAGATAAGTTTATTAGCATACACAATATTTTGGGGAACACAATACCACCACAATCATCCTGTTGTATTAATTGTAATTAAATGCTTTTCAAGGGTCAAGTCATGTAAATATTTGTAACATCAGAGATATAATTTAACTTTCAGTGACGGCATCACCATCTGAGCACAGGTAGGTCAGATTAGCATTCAAAACAGTGTAGTGAGGACATGATGGATGATGTTGTGTCACATGGACCTTGTATCCAGATTGGAGGTTTTGGAGAGAGGGTCTAGTTTAAAATCAGGAGAATGATTGGGGTCTTAATAAGGTGGAGATGTGATCATACTCTGGGGATATTCAGGGAAGAAAGATGTGGAGACCTGTGGTTAAGAAAGACTTAGGAAGTGTTGCAAATGTGGCTCAGTGGTAGCAGCAGACTTGAACTAATCTCCAACAACCCCTCTCCCCTCCCCCAACACAAATAAATAATTAAAGGAAAAGTGAATGAGCATTAAGCATCACTAAGATGGGAGAGTCAGAGAAAAAGGCAGATAATGGTTGGTGGCAAGACTTAGGGTGTTGGGTGTTGAGAGAAGCACCATGAGCTCCCTAGTCTCTTTTCTCTCTAACTCCCTCAGCTGCCCTGTTAGGCCAGCTCCCCAGATCTCTCTTCAGAGGCCCAAAGAAATCCTTGAACTGGTACATGGATTTGAGGTGTTTGAGGCACAGCTGGGTATTGTGCACCAGAAGATCTGGAAAGGGAACTGGAGCCTCTCACAAATTGTCCACAGGCCACCATTGTCCTCTAGGTTCCACGTTTCTAGACTCCAGCGTTATGTAACTGAATGGTTGTATTGCAAAAACGTTTTGGCAACAGTGAAAGATTTCTGAATATGCAATAACCAAAAATTAATTTAGATTTAAATGTGAAAAGAGTCTTCATGCCTGTGTCGAAACCCATAACTTCGCAACAGGCTTGCCTCTGAACACATAACGTGCACACTTCGCACTGTGCATGCCGTCAGGCCACAGGATGCTGATGAATGCTGTCTGAAACAGGTCAGCTTAGAGTTGTGACTACTATGTGCTATATATTACAGGGGTGTTGGTGTGCATGCAACATTTGCCGCCTCTATAGTAGTGTGATGATTTAATTACATAAAACCAAGGCTTTTCATATTTTCTTGCTGTCCTTAGTCACCATGCACCAAATCAGCACATCTCTGTTTGGATTGTGTTACAATGTTTGAGTTTTACAGAATTGCTAGGCATCTTAATGGCTTGGGAGTAAGATGGAATTTCCAGCCTTTCCTGAACTGTCCCTGCACACACTTTTGCCATGTTGTTCCACATTTTCAGGTAAAGTAGTATTCTCAGAATTAATGATAAATTATTGATCAACTATGAAAAACATTGAAAATGCTCCGCAATATCAAATATGCGGCAAAATAGAACTCTTGATGCAGAGCATCTGTCTTATTAGTATGCGACTTTATTTTGTCTTCAAGAAATTATAAAATTACACTTCTATAGAGTTGTTTTGAAATACATTTGCTTATGATTTATTATAACTATACCTATTTTCTACACCCAGACCAAAAAAAATATTTTTCCTAAATATTTCTCAGCGTTGAAGGGGATACGAAGCCCTGCCCTGCCCTGTGGCCTGCTGCTCATTTTCCTGTCCACTTGTTGGTCTCCAAGGAACAGAAACTAGATCTGAAGCAGGAGGAGCACAGAGCACAGCCCTCCAGGGCACAGGCTGCTTCTTTAACAGGGAAAAGCTGAGTGCATGAGGAGAAATGACGATTTGGAAGAAAATGACTGAGGTGTCGAATAACTCAAACTATCCAGAAAGTATGAAATATGCCTAGGGCGGTAATATGGGAGGGGGAGCTAGATTTGTTGGTGTGAGGAGAGAAGAAAGCTGTCACGTCTGTATCACACTGACTTTAAACTTCTCAGTCAATACCCACTCACACAAACACATTAATGCATAAACTTACATGTGAGTGAATGAAAATGTTCATGTATATATACATATGCCTATGAAAGCACACGTACATAATTCCTTGGTTTATATCTTTTTTTTTTTTTACAACCTATGTGAACAGTCTGCATGGACAGACAGATGCACTTTCCTGTACACAGTCCTCATAAAACTTGGGAAACTATAGATAATTACGATACAGTTAGAAATGATCCTGCTGAACCAGAAAGTTCTTAGCACACTACTGTGGAATGCAATGGATTTCAAGACTATTTCCTCTGAGCTAAGGTGTAGGGAGGACTCAGGAATTTAGGAAATATCATTCTATGTAAGCTCTTCTTTTTTCTTCTCCCCTTCCTTCCTTCCTTCCTTCCTTCCTTCCTTCCTTCCTTCCTTCCTTCCTTCCTTCCTTCCTTTCCTTTCTTTCTTTTTGAGAAATCACACTGTCCCTTATTATCTGTCAGCATTTTGTGTCATGACAGTAATAATTATACTACTAATAAAAGTCTTGTCAATTCAGTGAGAGCCGAAGCTACACTTTCTTTGCTAAGGTTTCTTTTGATGCCAGTGAATCTTCTGCTTATTAGATACAGTCTGTGCATATACATGCACACATGGGATTTGGATGATCATGGAAATCGCTTTTTAAAAAAATGTTTACTCTTCTTGTTTTAGAAACATAATTATATGTTAAGATAATTCATCTTATATACTGCAGTTTGAAAACACTGTCTTGGAATTTCATTTGCTAATGTGTACCTAATTTTTATGTAGTTATATATGTTGATAATTTCCTTTAAGATTCTTGCTTTGTATTCCAATCTTAGAAAGATTTTCCTGACCCTGAGAGCAGAGCAATTTTATCTGTAATTTGTTCTGTTTGGTTTAGTGTTTTATGTTTTAAAAGACTGAATTAAATCTGCACTGAGTTAGTTTTGATGATCAGTAACATTTGATGGAGAAATCTTTCTGGTTTAAATCCATTAAAGGTTTGTTTGTCTCTACAGCAGACAGTCAATATGGTGTGGAGTGAATGTCCCAGACTCTGCCATCAGAACTACCAGCTTTGTTAATTTACTTTTATGATTATTTGCTCGGGACCAGGATGGAGTACCTGACATTCTCATTATTGTTGAGAATACAAGGGATCCAATAACATCTTCATGGATTTTAAGAAACATTAAGTGAAATTAGACATCCATAATACTTAACTAATAAGTGTTAAACATTTAGTTTTAATTTTGTGTGTTCTCTTAACTTGAAAATATTTTGGAGTGGAAGCCAGAAAACCCGAGTCATTTTATACTTGTGTTTTTGTTAGGCATGCCGTTTCACCTCTTCCCTGTATTTAAGTTATGAGCAAGAGTTGCTGATATCATAGAGTTGGATGCTTGTTTGTGTGATATGATATCATGTTTCTCTCTCTCTGCATATATGTATGTACACAGCGAGGAGGGAGGCAGGATGGAGGAAGAGAGGCAGGGAGGTAAGAGAAAGGGGAGCTAAAAAGCTTTGCAAAGTAATTTAAGGTACATAGATGCATTTATTAAAGTGCTCTTGATGGATTGGGAACATAGCCCATCTTCTGAGACCAGATTGTTAGTACATCTTCAAGTTAGTGTTATTAAACTGAGGAAAATTTGACCTTATTATGCAGCTGCTCGGTTTCATGTAACAGAAACAGGCTCTGGTTAACTTATGCAAAGAAGTCATTTATTGGAAGGAGTGGAGTTGTTTGTGGACTATAAAGGGGGGTGAAGGACATGGGCTGCACAGATGTGTGTGTTGGAGGCTGTGAAAGCAGAGTGTGTGATTTCCTTATACTAGTAACTGATAAAATACCTTTGTCTAACTACTCTCCTACCCCAAGGAATGAACTCCAACTGCGTCTGATATTTTTTTTTTTTATCATTTTGTTGCAGATCAAAATTTTGGAGAGAACATTTGTGGTCCCCGAATATGTCATGTGCTTGCCCTTGGGCTGAAGGTGAGCAGAGTGACCCAATTCGAGTTGTAAGACCACGTCTAGACAGGGAAGAGGGGATGCTCCACGAGGAAACCGGGATGACATTTCCATAAGAGCGACATGACATTGTGTGGTAACTAGGACAAGTCCAGTCTGGTGCAGGGTCAGATCTGTTTCTCATTGTGGGGACCAGAGAGGGGGAGTCATCAGGATGGGGAGTCCTAACAGCTGCTAGGACTTCTTCCTTCACAAATCTCAGCTTACAGAAGCGTAGCCCAGAAGGTAACGATGGTCATCCTTTTTGAGACGGATAAAAAGGGTAGAGGGATTGACAATGCTCATCTACAGGACCTACTGAGGTTCAAGCTTGGGAAAGAGTTGGCGTCTTAGACACTATATCCGAGACCACGGCAAAAGAAGTTCCAAATTCTCCAGAGACAAGAAAGAAAGGCAGACCAACAACCAATTGCTGTCTTGTTGTTAATGCCCAATTCTTTTCTGTCTCAGCAAAATGACGTCCCTTGAAGTCTGTTACTAAAGTGAAGGAAAAAATAGAAACATGAATTCACAAGGCTTTACCGTGTGTGTGTGTGTGTGTGTGTGTGTGTGTGTGTGTGTGTGTGTGTGTGTGTGCCTGTATTCTCAAGGGGAGCTGATCCATTAGTAACAGGCAGACATGCCAAAAGCAATAAAGGGACAGACTCACTGGGCTGAGCAGGCAGTAGTTACAGGCTTTCCAGGAGAATCTTGCTCATTCATTAATTCTAGCCTTGGAAAGAGGCCAAGCTGTGTGGTTTCTCCACAGCAAGGGGCGAGATCCTGATGATTAAATGCTCTTTGTTGCCTTGCATTTCACTTTTCCTAGCAACTCACTTTGAAGAACGGAAAACCGAGTTTTCAATGCTTTGTTGTTTGCTGAGGCTAAAGCTAGCAGTAATTGAAGCCAGTCGAATGAGGAAGGGGATGGTGAAGGTAAATTTCAGAGCACAGAGGAAGCCCAGGGACAGAGAGGTGGCTCAGTGTGTTGCCCATTCTGCTCTTTATTGTGCATAAGATTTTAGCTGCAACATGTTCTTGGAAAATCATATAATATTTGGAAAATATGTTCCTTTCACCATTCTCTCTGGATTGTTCATGCTTGATTTTGCGTACAAGATATGGGACCTGTGTGGTAAGAAGTGACTTTACAGGGGACAGTAAGATACTGCCACTATTATCTTTGACCATCTCACACTGTGTTCTCTCACCCCCAAATCCTTTGCTTTGTTTGGATGGCTGGCCTTTTAAATTATTTAACCATGCCAATATCCCTACTTTATCTTCATGGACACACTTGAGTTGTCTTGAGGAAAGGAAATGCTCCTGTTAAGTGACATCTAAAACTTGACAATGATCTAACCAGATTCAATGCCTGGAGTGGCAGTTGTTACAGAGTAGCTGATGGATGAATGCTAATTTAAATGAATAGGAAAATCAGATCAAATTTTTCCATACATTTTAATTTGACTTCAAAAGTATTGAGACAGAATAAATGGTTAAACTAGTTGAGGCTGAAGACCCTGTGTGAGGAAAGTCCTGTTCCTTAAACTATTCCTAGACAAAAGATCATGTCCTTGTCAGTGGAGAACTGCTGATCGTTTAGGTTGAGTTGAACTGAGTTCCTCCACTAATGCCTCGTTACAGCCTCAGCTTCTTCAGGCTAATTCTGATGCATGCTTTAACTTGCTTCCTGGGTAGGAGAAGAGTAAGACTCTGAGGAGGTGGTTAGAAATTTCAGAAGGAGATTTAGGTTCTATACTTTGCTCTTCTTGAACATGTATAATATGTGGATAATACACAAAGCAGTGTTACCATAGCTCTGGGACACCATGGCTAACACCTACTAGCAGAAAGTTGCACACACACACACACACACACACACACACACACACACACACATCCTCTTTTTAGTTGATGAAAATATAATTACATCACTGTTTCCCCTTCCTCCTCTAAACCTCTCTTATGTCCTTCCCCTTCTTATTCCCTCTCAAATTCATGGCTTCTTTTTAACCATTATTATTGCACAGAGATGCAAATGAATAATGCATGTAATAAGTGCAACCTGTTGAGTCCATTTAGTGTTGCTGGATGCATAAAGGTTTCAGTGCTGACCCTTGGGTATTGGGTAAAAAATTAGAAGGATCTTCGTAAAGAGTTTTGCCAAGATACAACTTTTATACCATCATTTTACTATTTTAGGTGCATAACTCAATGTTTTTAATTTATTTAAAGAATTATGTAGTCATCACCACAATGAAAGTTTAAACTAGTCTCATTATGTCTCAGATAAGTTTCTCATGCCCTTTCCCCTGCCATTGGCAACCACTAATCTGGTTCCTATGTATCTGGGTATTCCATATAGATGGCATTGTCTAGCATATGGTCTTTTCTGTCTGGCATCTTTAACTAGTATAAAGTTTTGGAGTTTCATCAGTTTTCGAACTGTATGAGTATCATTTCTTTGTGTTGCTGTATAGTGAGCAGTAATGTTTATGCATTCATCAGTAGTTGGCCACTTGGGTGGTTTTTACATTTTGGATATGATGAATATGACTGCCTTAAACATTTATTTACAAATTCTTTTGGGACATATGTTTTTAGTTTTTGAGTATATATATGTAGAAGATTCCTAGATCCTATAATAATTTCACATTCAACTTTTTGAGGAACTGCCAAGTGCTCTCCATATTGACTGTATCATTTTAGACTTAGATTTACCATGAGTTTGTTTAAAGAAAGAAAACGAGAATCCAGTGCAAGGGTTAAAGGAGTCTGTGCTCACCCAAAACAGTGTACTTATAAGATGCTTAGCACAGTATGAGCCTTGGTCCTCAGCTATTCCTTAAGGACAGGGCTGTGTGACCCATCCAGAGAAAAGCAAGCCAAGAGGAAGAAAAGATCAAGACTTTCTGTAAGTGTATACTGAAAGCTTTAGGGAGATTTGAAATTCTTAGTTTGTGTTTACTTTATTTCAAAGATGAGCTTAGAACATCTACACAGTGAAGTCTTCTTTTCCCTCCTAGTTCTGGAGATTAAAATGAACACATTTAGTAGCCGTATACTATGAAAGCTACATAAATCAGACTGGGGTGTTCTGTGATACCCTCTGAGGCAGGATGAGACAGTGGATGCCACAAAAACTTGATCCTTAGTTCCATACTGACTTGAATGTTGAAGATGTGAAGAAAAAAAAAAAACTTCTGTTTCATCTATAGAAAAGAAATCTTAAATCTTAAATCTCAGAAATACATAGTGAAGGGGAATATCTAATTAGCTCACCAAGTTTGGTGTTATCACAGGACAATCGTTATGCCAAGTGACGACATTTGGTATGCTATACCCAGTCTTCACGGCAGCTCTCTGAAATGGCCTGTGACTGTCCCCATTTTACAAACTATGAATGCTGCCCCTCAGAAATCTCAGGGATCATCTCTGGCCATATAGCTGTGGAAAGTGACATAGCTGGGACCTAAATATTACTCTGGACTGGGCTCATCTGTACAATGCCATGGGCTTCTTCAAAAGGCATCAACCACTAGGACATTTACTCTAAAACTATGCTGTAAAAAATGGTTTGTGGTTACTTTGAAAAAGAGAGGTTTTTGAATCTATGTCCAGTAAATACAATTTTAGTCTTCAGCTTCAAAGTACTATATGAATAAAATTACCGCTTAGCCTTGACAACGTCTCCACACTTTGGTCAACTTTTTAAGAGTAAAGTTGTATTCCAAACACTGTAGATTCATGAAATCTTTGAACACAGAGTCAAAGCCTTTTGGTCTCAGTGGGGTCTTTCATTGTGGGGTTCCTGAATGAGACACAGGAAGGGCTGTCTGGGAAGTGATATGACCCAGTGTAGTATCATGCAAGCTAAAATAACAGTCCATGGGGCAGTTTGGGTCCTTTGGCTACATCCTGGAGAGATAGCTGAAATCATTAAAGATTTTTCTTTAAGGCTTTGATGGATGATCTTGTCAACTTGATGGGATTTAAATCACCTTGTAGACAATCCTGTGAGCATGTCTGTAAGGGCCTTTCAAAAGAGGTTTGAGATCTATCCTAAAGTTGGGGGAATCCTTCCAAGTTTGGGTCCTCAACTCAGTAAAAAGGAAGTGAGTAGAATCAGTGTATTAGTCAGGGTTCCCTGGAGTAACAGAGTTTATAGAATGAATCTCTTTATGTAGAGAAAGGGGATTTATTAGAATGACTTACAGGCTGCAGTCCAGCTAATCCAACACTGACTGACTGTGAATGGAAAGTCCAAGAATCTAGCAGTTGCTCAGTCTATGAGCTGGATGTCTCAGCTGGTCTTCAGTATAATCTGGAATCCCAAAGAAGTAGGCTGTAATGCTAGTGAAGGAATGGACATGCTAATGAGGTGAGGGCAAGCAGGCAAAGAGCAAAGGGTTACTTCTTCCATGTCCTTACATAGGCTTCCCACAGAGAGTGTGGCCCAGATTAAAGGTGTGTGATATGTCTTCCTATCTCAACATCCGATTAGAACTGTGTCTTCCTACTTCAAGTTATGCCAAAATCCCTCACAATGTGCTCTTCATTTTTGGATTTTAGTTAATTCCAGATGTAGTCACGTTGACAACCAAGAATAGCCACCACGGCCAGTATTTGTATCTTCCTGCTTTCTGACTGAGGGTAAAATATGACCATCTACCTCAAGCTTGTTCTACCATGCAGTCCCTGCCATCAAGGGCTATATGAACTCAAACAAGTCTTTCTTTTCTTAAGTTACTTATGAGAAGTATTTTGTCACAGTCAAGAAGAAAGACACTAATGCAAGGCTAGTCTCAGTGCTTGGCTCTAATGTTATATCAGGGCCACACTGGTCCAGTGCGGAGGATGACATCAATGAATGGATGATATAGGCCTTGATGAACTGCATACTCAAGCATGTAACTTCCACATGAAGAGAGTTCCTGGCTGTTTTAGCTTTCTGGGTCATGCTTTCTCTGTCTACAACTTTCTGGATTTGTTTGGAGGGTGGAATGTTTCTTTAGAGGCTTGAATATTTCTAAAGACACATAGTACTCATTAGCAGTACTAGAACCCTGGGCAGATCTGGTGTGTGGTTTATAGTGCTAGAGGCATGGGTTTTGGGGTCAGATGGGTCTTGGTTTGATGCAAGGGTTTGGTGCTTATGCTTTTGTCTAGAGATGGCTGAAGATGTACAGCTACTTTTGTTCTCCATGGGTACAGGATTCTTTGGAGGACATTGTTTCTGGGTCATGTCCACACAACCCATTTCCCTCTGTAGTTAAGCGTGGCCACAAAGCTGAGTTACAGTTATGGAAATGACAACAATGATGCACACCTCTTCCATCCTTGGACCAGTGAACATTCCACCCTGGATTTTCTTCCACCTATTTCTCCTCCTTATTTTGCCAGCATGTTCTCCTTTACACAGGCAGAATTTCTGCATTCGTGTTCACTAACACATGGTTGCATATGCAGGAGGTAAGTTCCACTGTGCTTGTGCTATTTGCACACTTCGGTGTGTTTATTTGTTTATGTGCATTTGGATACATGGCCACTGGGAATTTAAATAATTTTCTCTGAATTTTACTTGTTAAAAGGAGGTAAACTTGCTTATTTTGCAATGTTGTAAGAATTGAAATTATATTAAAGTATTAAATTTTCAACATGATCAAGTTGTTGTTTTCATTGTATGTCCAGCTAAGAGCCTATAGTTAAACTGTCTCCTAAAGTATGAGATATTTGATAGCCTGTTTATATGGCTGCTGTATAAATCCCTTTCTCTCCATTATGTGTTGGTTCAGGATTGCTCTCTAAGGATGGAAAATTATCTATCTTATTGTCAATTTTCCCCCTGAAAAATTCACATTGAAGTCCTTTATGACTAGGATCAGACTCCAGCAGATCCCTGCCTGGATCATGTCTTCCTCAGAGTACTTATCCTGGTGTCCTGTATACAGCAAGCTGTTAAAACTTTTCTTGCATTTTATTTTCTGATACTCTCTGTGTCCCTGAACTGTCTACTTCACACAGTTCCACACATGGATGTCACACTAATGTTATGAGGAAATTACTATCATTTTCCTTGTTATAAAGAAAATAAGACAATGAGGCATTACCATGTAATTGGTGTCCAAGCTGTCATAGCAAAGTTAGTGTAAGAATCCAGATAATATGACTTCCTAAGTACAATACGGACTCTCTGAGTGAGTGAATAACAGTATTCCTTGTGGCTTTGTGTGTGGTGCTAGGGATCAAACCAAAGACCCTATAAATGCTGGGCATGAAGTTTATCATCTAGCCACATCCCCGTCTCAATAGCAATATCATTTAGCTCATTAAGATTGCACTACACATATGCTAAACTCCTAACTTGGGTAAATACACTGGATATTCACTATGACTAGACAAAAATTAAAAATGTGCTGAAGTGGAATTTGGTTCCAAAACACATAAAATATGCTGTGATCTTTAGAAAAAATATCCATAAGAGGAAAAACATCTTCCTATGAGATCTGGATGATAGGATGAACAGGTAAAACAGGTCATGTATCTTGGTTTTGTTTGTTTGTAATAAGAGCTTTTTATGTAGTCAGTGTGGTCTTGAACATAGGACTCTTTTGATTTAGCCTCCTGAGTGCTTGGAGTATGAACATACACACCCACATTTGGCTTAGGCTACACATGATAAAAGCGTTTTCATCCTCATTTGTACCTTTGCTATTGATGAGAGCTGACTATATGTCAGACACTGAATTATAAGCTAGAGATATAAATACGAAGCTGTCTTCGCTTTCTAGCTTTTCTTCTAGTGAGAATTGGAGACACATAAACTTTGTGAACTTCCCATGTGTCAGAACTGAATTCTGTATGCCAGGAAGAGTTGGGCTTAACATGGCCAGTGTGCACAGTCGGAATTAACAAGTAGCAGGTAACAATTGTGCTCACACATAAAATGGGTGATTTATGACTATTTTTGATGTGGAGGGCAGTAGGCAAAATAAATGTGATTTACAAGTATTTGTTGGGTTCACTTATTTTAATATTTCCCAGATGCCCAGAAGACAATACATGAAATAAATATTCTTGGTTACACACAAAATAGTCTGGCTGACTTCCTATTTACTCCCCATATTCTGTAGTCTCTTATTGCCATGACTGCTAATATTTGGTGTAAATTTATACCCTTCCCTATTAAACATCAATAACAACAACCTTAATACACTCACACAACAATGTAACAGGTTTCTCCTACACATCTTCTTGGAAGCCTGTTTGTTATAAGGAAGTGAATTACAACTGTAAAATAAAAAAGTACAGACACTGAGCTCTGAAGCACCATTAATAAAAACTTAGCCTTTTAGAGTCTTTCAGAGCCCCCCAAACTTGTTTTAGGTCTGTTAATTTTTTTTTTCTCAATATAATGATCATGGGAAGTTTGCAAAGCAAGTGATGATATGTGTCTATTTGAGGTTAGGAAAGTGAGTCCCAGAGAATCAGCGCCCCTTTTCTTTAGATCGGACACAATTGCTGACTTGTACAGCCATGACCCTTTCTATGCCAATGCTCTGATACTATGCTGCAGATATTCGGAATGCAATTGTGCTAGCTAGTCTTATGTCAGCTTAACACAGGCTAGAGTTATCTGAAAAAAGGGAACTTCAACTGAAACAAAAAATGCCTCCACAAGACCCAGCTGTAAGGCATTTTCTTAATTAGTGACTGACGGGGAGGGCACAGCCCATTGTGGGTGGTGCCATCCTTGGGCTGGTAGTCCTGGGTTCTGTAAGAAAGCAGACTGAGCATGCCAGAGGGAACAAGCTGGTAACCAGCACTCCTCCATGGCTTCTGCATCAGCTCCTGCCTCTGGGATCCAGCCCTGTTTGTGTTCCTGTCCTGAATTCCTTCAATGATGAACAGCAATGCTGAAGTATAAGCCAAATAAACCCTTTCCTTCTCAACTTGCTTTTTGGTCATGGTGTTTTATTGCAGCAATAGAAACCTTAACTAAGACACTGATCTGGGATAAGAAACCAGTATATTGATAACTGTAATTTTTTATTGTCAAATCTTATCCATCTGCTAGAAATTTCTCTTGAACAAAGTGATTGGTTGGGTGTTTGAATGGGTTTTAAATTAGTTTTCTAGTTCTAATGATAAAAATATATTATGTGAAAAAATTTAAAATAAAAAATAAAGTTCACAATGAGAAACACAATCTAAATTCACCTAGGGACATATATATACATACACACATGAGAATACTTGGTACTTCAATATCTAAAGTTGATCATCAGAACATACTGATAAATATGAAGATATTTCATTTAGTATTTTATGAGTCCCTCTTCAATAGATAAAACTATTAAAATTAAAATTATGGATAAATTACTTGTGCAATACCATTCAACAAATAATTGCCAGAGATGGGATTTGAACTTGGATCTCTGGTTCCAGACTGCAAAAATCTTTTACTCACTTTGATTTCCCAGCTTAAGTCAGTGTTATTTTATTGCTGTCCTTGCATTTAATTACTTCTTTATCTACATTGTGATACTACAGCACAGCTTTGTACAGTCTTGTTTCCGCTCAGATCAGTGGTGCCTGTCAAGCTAATTGGTTGTGACATCCACCTTCCAGAATGTGTAATTATCAGCTTCATTGAGCAGGATGATCAAATGAAAGTTAATAGTTAATAGTACACGTAGGTATGAATCCACATGTTTCTGCAACTGAGGAACTAGAATGTAATGTTCATCAAAATGCCAATAGAGTGCATGAGAAAATAGTTTTATGTGGAAATGCAAGCCAGAGCAGTTTATGAAATCCTTATTTACAGTTCACAGTTATCCCGCTGCGCACTATTTTAACAGTCAGACACAGGGAATCAGTGTGTTCTGCTGAATTTAGAGGAAAGAACAGGTCCATCTTTAGATCTTTCAAAGTTTCAGTGTCTGACACTTGCAGCCGCTGATGGTTGAATGTGGCTGATTCCTTAGCTGACTGAACGTCCAACTCTCAGCAGTGAATCTCTTGACATGGCATCAGGCATCTGATCACATGGAGGAAGGACTCTCATCTTTAGACAGCCAGGTGTGTATCCTGGTTTTGTTATTTGAGGCTTCATGAATTTGGACAAATCGCTTTACCTTCCTCTGCAGTCATCCTCACTGGCAAAGTTATAAAATAGTTCAGTGCTGTTCATTCTTGGCTGTTCATTAAATTTCCTGGAGAGTTTTTGAAAATACCAATATACTTGTTTTGGACCAATTAAACCAACTTGGGATCATACTGGCTGATTACATTTCCTGGAAAGGCTCATTCTTTTAAAATGTGGGTTGCATGAGACTAGATAGGCAATGGATCTAGGTGAAAACCAAATACTAAAGGAGCATGGCAATAAAATGACTCCTAATGACATTATGCTATTCCCATAGATCAGTGTCTCTCTCAGCAATCATCTCAGAAGTTTCCTCCCGCAGCAGATGGGAACTAACCCAGAGACCCACAACTGGACAATGTGCAGAGAGTGAGAGACATCGAACTCTCAGTCCTAAACAGAATATCTTCATCAAACCCCTCCCATCAGGGCTCAGGGAACTGTGGAAAATAAGAGGAGGAAAGATGATAAGAACCGGAGGAAATAGAGGACACCAAAGAAATAGTGTCTTTCAGACACAACAAAACTGATACACATATGAACTCACAGAAATTGTAGCAGCACGCACAGGGCCTGAACAGGTCCAAGCCAGGTGGGGTCCCAGCTCAGAGAGGGGGAGGTGAACATGAACTCCAAGTCCTAACCAAGAAGCTACCTCCAGTTGACAATTTCTCAAAAATGAAAAATGAGTTTTCTCCAGTGGAGTTTCACTGGGTCTGCAAACCAAACTGCAGGTCAAACTCTGTGCCCACCAGTAGATGGTCAACATAAAACGAACTCAAAAAGGCTAAGTGCGTGCATGTCTTTAATTCCAGCCCTTGAGAGGCAGAGGCAGGTGGATCTCTGTGAGTTCAGGGACAGCCTGGTCTACATAGTTAGTTCTACATCACTCAGGGCTACATAGTGAGAGCCTGTCTCAACAAAACAAAACAAAGCAAACAATCAAACAACCCAAAGAAAACACCCACAAGACCCAAATTCAGTGTTTTTTTGTTGTTGTTGGTGTGTATGTGTGTGTGTGTGTGTGTGTGTGTGTGTGTGTATGTGTGTGTTTATCTTATACTGCTTCATTTGGGCTTCCTTTCCTTTCCTCTTTCCTTTCCCCCTTCCTTTCCTTTCCTCCCTCCCTTCCTTCCTTCTTTCCTTCCTTCCTTTCTTTCTTTCTTTCTTAACCTTACTTGTCTTTTGCTTTCATATTATGTTTCTGATTTTGTGTTTTTGTTTTTATTTCATATGTGTGCATATGTGCATGTGTGTTTCTTCTGATTTTTTGTTTGTTTTGGTTTATTCTTTTTTTCTGTTTGTTTTTTAAAGATAGAGAGAAAGAAGGCGTGGAGTTTGAAGAATAGTGAGATCAGGAGGACCTGAGAGGAGATGAGGGATGGGAAACTGTGATCAGAATACATTTTATGACAAAATTATTTTCAATACAAATAAAAACTGGATTACTGCTGACAGAAGCAGCCATTTTGATTCTTCTCTTCATCTTAGGGAAGATACTATCTAGGGAGGATAAGAGCCAGATAATGCCCAGTGATATAACAGTAACAGAAGAAGGGAAGTTAGGCCAGGTGTGGCTGACTCTGTAGGCTGTCCTCATCAGATGATCATTAAGTTTTCAGACATAGAGGAAATAGTCTATATATCTGCTTGATTTCAAAAACTCCTGATCTGGACAGAAGTCAAGGCGGACCTTGCTCTCTCCTACTGAGGCATCTGGAGGTCTAGAGTGGGCACCATCACATTTGGGCTGTTCTCCCCTCTTATAAGGGCATGAATCTCATGATGAAGATCTCATCTTACAATACTATGTAGATGTCTCCAAGGCCATCTGAATATAAGGTTAGAAATATCCCCAACATTATTTCTGATATAGGAATAACATTAACAAGCTACATTATATTCAAGTACTTATAAAATTCTCATGCTAATGTCTGCTTTTCCATTTATGACTTTGTATCAAACAATTACATGTCTCAGTGCTGTGTAAACTGAATCTCTGAAGAACTTTCTATCTAGACATGTCTGACTCAATTGTCCCTTAACTTCTGATCTTTCCACTGTACCCAAAACTTCCATGTTTTTTTGTAGTGGACAGAACAACAACCTTTTAGAACCTTGAGTAAGTTTCTGCTTTTTCCTGGGAATCATTTTTTTCCTGACATGTGAAATTACACAACACTGGCAATTGACCAAGTTATATAGATTCCAAATTGTAGATAATTGAACGCTACTCCTTTACTTACTCCATACACCTTCCATGAGGAAGCCATGTATACCATCACAGTTTTTCTCTGTGTTCTCCATTGTTCAGAGTGGTAGGTTGTATTTCACTCCATTTGTTGCCCTTCCTTACCCCACTGAGCTCAAGAGTCAATGTGTGAGTGTAGTGCATGCAGAAAGGACTTGAATCATTTCTGAACAGTGGATCTTTACCCAGCTTAGGGCATTGCCACATCTCTTCATTCTTTGCCATGAAATCTTCAGTGACTCAGATAGAGAAGGTGACATATGATTTACTCTGCAAGCCTATCACTTGTGGGTATGATACTGTGCCATAGTGAGCGTGAGAAGAGATGATGGTAATGATCACTTTGGAACAAGAGGCTTACAGTAGGACTAGTTTGGATTAACTAGAGTTTTAGGTCACTATAAACAAAAGTAGTTTTGTTAGCTTGGGACTGAAGTGCAGGTGACGTGGTGCACAGACAACCTACAATGGACACACTGAAAGAAACCACTGTGATAGTGGTGACTATTATTATTGTACAGCACATCATAGCCAACAGGTAAGTCAATTTAGTTAGAATAGCTGACTGATACAGAAACTCATTGATAAGTAGCCTTTCACTGGCATAACTAGCTAGGTCATTCAAGTGATCATTGAATATTGATGTTGAGGTATGAAAAGTTTCTGGAAACTTCTTGCCATCTCTCTTGGTCTTTTGATTATGTCCTGAACAGGCTGGGTTTTCCAGTGTCTGCCTCTCCTAATGTGTTCTTTCCTAAAGGTCAAGGTTTTCTCACTTGACCATTCTACTCTAGCCTAAGCTGATTGGACCAGAGTGAAGTTCTAAGTGTGGGCAAGCTGTAGGCTGGCCAGCAGCCTGCTTGGTGGTGATATGACAACCAGAGATGAGGATACAGCTGGGGCTTCTGATTCTTTTGAATATATGTGACCCAGGGACACGAGAAAACAATGTGCTCATTTGTAGGACCTGAGAGTCACATAGAGCAAGTGAAAGACTAGCTGAGTGAGCCAACTGTAGATAGTGGACCTAGAGGTGCTGCTATTAAAAATGAGGCTAAGTAAGCAGCCTCTGTGTTTGCAAAGGACGGTTGGTCTCTGTGAAGCCACTGTATTGGCTCTTTCTAAGTTGCCATGGGACATACTTTGTATTTTCTTACCTTTTCCACATCTTAACCCACAGCTCAGATAAGATCCTTTTATATAATGTTACCTCTTCTCTACTCTAAAATATAACCTGTGAAATCCACTGCTCTTAACACCAAAAGGAAAAAGAAGACAGCCCCAAGCCTTCCAATAGAGACTGGGGAGCAAACACTATGACAGTTACAAAAATTGATACTTGATAATAGCAAAGCCACAGGGGTAGTTAAACTCATCTGTGTTTTTTCATAAGGAACTTCTGGGTCTATTTCAGTAAGACCTTTCTATGAGGTTACATTCCCTGAATGAAATCACTTTGATTGGAATAGATTTTTAATTTGTCAGGCTATAATGAGCATAATTATTATTATTTTGCTGTGGGGGACATTGTCTCAAATCATCTAATAAAAAAATACCTTTCTTCTTACTTCATGTGGTTTGTCCCACACTGAGAGAGTGCCCTTTGTGTCATGATTCTGAATTAATATTCTTTTCTTCTTGTATCTTTAAAACTGTGGCTTAGCAATGGTGAGACCATTTCCTGCTGGCCTCAGGAAAGGGTATGTGTATGAGAGAACCTCATTAGCATCAGATTTAACGCCTACAGTCCACAGAGAAAGACCTAGGTCATGGGTTAGCTGTCTACTTTCTTTCAAACCTTATAGCAATTACAGTAGGAAGGCTTTTCGCATAAAACTAAGCCTTAGAGTCCTGAGGGGTAACATTACACTCTTTTAACCCATTGACTACTGGATAATACAGATAGGATAATATCTCAGTTTTATGGACTGTTATCTCAATGTTCTTTCTCCGAGTTAGAATCTCATTCCTCTTCGAAGGTTTTACAATTTTATAATGTCCCTCCAAGTTGGATGTCTTGTCTTGAATTTGTAAAACCTTCATTTATTCATTCAGTTTCTCTCTATTTTTTCTAACATCCTTTCTAATCCCCACAACAGTTCTGTATGCCAGGTGTAGCGCAGAGCTAAGAATACAGAGATAAAGACAACACAGGTTTTATTTCTGAGAAACAGTTGGTATTAAGAAACATAACAAAATTCATTTCATTAAGTGTCCCAGAGCTGTGGGGACTCAGAAGAGAAGTTAACCAGTTGGTTGCCAGAAGCAGGGAAATTAAAGCTTCATTGCAGGAAATTACATTTAGAAGAATCTATAGGAAATTGCCAGGTGGATAGGGTTGGGAAGAGGACAAAAAGTAATTTGAAGAAAGGGCTTTGACAAATGGTAATGCCATCAAGATGACAGGAGCATATAGGTTATGATGAAAAGTAGATGCTAGGTGCATATGGAAACGTTTCTCTAGGGAGGCTCAGACCTTATGAGTGATTTACAGAGTCTGGTGTTCATTGGAAAAGTTGTTCTAGAGGCCACCAAATACCATGGCTTTGGACTTCCTACTTAGTATTGCTATGATAGTTGGACTCTCACCACGTGAGAAGTATCAAGTTGAGATCCAGAAGGATGGCAGACATTTGCATCGCAGTATGAGCTCTAAGCTTAGTGGGTGCTTTTCCAAATTATCTGGACCCAGACAAGTAAGAAGGAATGAGGAAAGGAACTGACTCAGTTTTGTACAATGATCATGGGATGAGGAAGTTAAACCTCAAACCAGTGTGATGCTTAAGTGAATCTCCCTTCTGGAATGATCAGAAGAGACATCTGAACAGAAAGCATGTCAGAAAGTATAGTCATGTTCTCCCTCACCCTCCTCTCCTACCAAAGGCAAGGCTATAGTACTTTCTATTACCAGAAGGTAGTTTTGCCACTCTCTGTATTTTGTATAAATGGAACTAAAGAACATGCATTTTTGCTGAGCATCATGCTTTTAATATGTACTCTTAGCATTGTTCATGATGGCGGTTTGCTTCTTCCTAGTGAGTCATTGCATTCTATTGTACACCATCACTGTTCTATCTTATTAGTTCTTTGAGAGTTTTGCACGTTTTGTTTATATTTCCCCTTCTCTACCAGTTCCTTCTAGATCCACCCCTACTTTCCTACTTGCCCAATTTTATGGTCAACACCAAGTCTAACTTATGCTGCTTGTATGTTCTTGGATGGATGACCTTCCATGGGGGCATGGTCAACTTATTAGCAGCTACACTTTTAAAGTAAAATTGCTCTCTCGCTCTCTCTCTCTCTCTCTCTCTCTCTCTCTCTCTCTCTCTCTCTCTCTCTCCCAGCAGTCATCAACTGCCAATAGCTTCTTGGCTATGGGTGGGACTTCATGTCCACTTTCCCTCTCCATGCAGGGAATTTTGTCTGTCTTGAGCAGGCATATGTTTTGTGCATGGTGTAATAATTGTTGAATGCACATGTGGAGCTTCCATGCTGTATTCTGAAAATATTGTTTCCTTGTAGTTATCCACCACCCCTCCCTCTTACACTTTACCTATCCCCTCTTTTGCAATGATTCATGGGCCTTGGGAGAGGTCTGTGTGAGATATAGATGTCCCATTTAGGATGGAGCATTCTGATGATTCTTTCCCTTTGTGCCCATTATGGGTGTCTATATTAATTGCAAATAGAAGTGCCTCTGATGAGGGATGAGAGATGCCTTTGAGCCTATGACCTGTCTACTCACAGGTTCTTGGCCTGATAATAGTACCAGGTATGGGTTTCATCTTGTGAAACAGGCTTTAAATTCAATTGCAAAGTGGTCAGGTACTCTTGGGGTTATTCTATATACCCAGATCATCATAGGTTTAGCTAATCTGAGTGGGAACAGTTTCTGTAGGCAAATTGTCTCTGTAGCTATAAACATCTGGGAGCAGGAAGCTACAGTGGACATTTCCTGCACACACATCAACATTTGCACAGGGACCAGAGGAAGGCTTTGCTATCCCTCTGAACCTCACTCCCACGGGACTAAGGCATTGGGTCCCTAACATGGCTATGTCTGTGTTAACAGCACGCATTCTCTCATGACTTCATTCACTCAGGGATTTCTCTGCTCCCCACAGTTGACCTTTCTTGGTAACATAAATTAGATTTACAAAAATAAATCCAAATATGAGTTGTCTAGACAGACTTCTTTATTTGTTGACTACGATCAGCTGTTTTAATTATCATTTTGGTATGACCTAGACTTACCTGAGGACCCGAGGAGAAAGTCTTGATGAAGGATTGTGTAGATTAGGTTGCCCTGTGGGTATTTCTGTGGGAGAGTGACTGACTGCCTTAAATGAAGTAGGAAGAGCCACTTGAGAGTAGGTAGCCTCATTCTCTGATTTTGAGCCTTGGACTATTACAAGAGTTAAAAAAAAAAGATAGCAGAGCACTAAGCATGGAGGCATTCACTTTTCTCTGCTTTTGTTTGCAGATGTGATATGACTACTTGTCTTAAATACATGCTACCCTGATGTGGTGGTTTGAATGAAAATGGCTCCCATAGGTTCATAGGGAGTGGCATTATTTGAAAGGATTGAGACATGACATGTGGTCTTGTTCCAGTAGGTGTGGCTTTGTTGGAGTATCACTGAGGGTGGACCTTGAAGTTTCAGAAGCTCAAATCAGGTCCAATGTCTCTCTTTTACGGCTTCCTGGCGATCCAGATGTAGAACTCTCGACTTCTTCTCCAGCACCATGTTTGCCTGTGTGCTGCCATGTTTCCTGCCATGACGATAATGGACTAAACTTCTGAACTGAAAGCCAGCCCCAATAAAATGTTTTCCTGCAGGGCGGTGGTGGCGCACGCCTTTAATCCCAGCACTCGGGAGGCAGAGCCAGGCGGATCTCTGTGAGTTCGAGGCCAGCCTGGGCTACCAAGTGAGTTCCGGGAAAGGAGCAAAGCTACACAGAGAACCCTGTCCCGAAAAACCAAAAAAAAAAAAAAATGTTTTCCTTTATAAGAGTTGCCTTGGTCGCTGGGTGGCAGTGGTGAACACCTTTAATCCCAGCACTCGGGAGGCAGAGGCAGGTGAATCTCTGTGAGTTCGAGGCCAGCCTGATCTACAGAGTGAGATCCAGGACAGGCACCAAAACTACACAGAGAAACCCTGTCTCAGAAAAAAAAAATTGTTGCTTTGGTCATAGTGTCTTTTCGAAGCAATAGAAACTCTAACTAAACACATGACTTCCCTGCTGTGATGTACAGGAACCTGGCATTGTGAGCTAAAACAAATCATTTCTCTCTAAATTGCATTTTGTTAAGATTTTTTAAAAATCAGCAACAGAAATGAAATTAAAACACTGCCACTATATTCTCAGACCCTTCACTCTCTTCATGATATACTTTGAAGGAAGTTCTTATTGGACTAAAGACAAATTTAGCATTATTTTTTGGGAGGGCCTTTATGATGTGTAGCCTGTACTTGAGAGGTTCTGTTGTCACTGATTGATAACAGGTATAAAGGGATTCGACAAATTAATTACATTAAAGGACACAGAGATGCACTGTCAGGACCAGGGTGGAAAAACACCACCAAGGCCAGAGGGTTCATGACTTTTATCAGGGAGCTCACAGTAAAACAAGCAAACAATGATGGGACCGAAGAGATTCAACACATGTAAGGATATGCTTCCTTTCTCTCACACGAGAGTAGTGTTCTAAAATCTTTACCCTCAAGGCAAAACCCTGGATGGAGTCCAGAGCTCTGGTTTGACTTTTCATTTTCTTTGTATATTTGTGCCCGATCTACGGCAAGGTGGGCAGTGCTGACTCAGCAAGCTTCTGAAGTCTGAGAGTTTGCAGATGGTGTAAAAACGAATCCAAATTGTTTTCAGGATCGACAGAGCAAGCTGAGTCCATGTTTTTTATGTATTATATGCTTATCAAATGCCTCTTGCTTTTCTGGTACATAATTATATCAAGTAACAGCATGGAGATAGTTTAGAATTGTGCTTGGGTGAATGCCAAGTTTTTTTTTTATTATTGTTATTTTGCTTTAAAATGTGGCCTGTGATTTCTATTTTATTCTTTTAAATGCCACATTCGTTTAGTTAATGCTTTGTGATCTACTTAACATTAAGTGTTGTCTATGTTTCTTCACAGATGGCATTCCATTTCATTCCCCACAATAAAAAATGTATTGCGACTTTCTTATACACAGGGAGAGGAAGGCTAACATAGATGTCCAAGGTCTTGTGGCTAATAATAAAATATGGAGTTCACAGTTAATTTATGTTTCCATTATAACAACTTCTATTACAATTTTGAATTATGAATTCCACAAGGCTCACAATAATAAGCCTCTATTTAATATACCCTGTTTATAGAAATAGTGATCAAGAGATAAAATCTTTGGGTCATTTTTATGAGAACATAAGCTACTTAGCCCCTGAGTCTTAATTGTAAAATGGGATAAGCAATGTATAACTTGGAAAGTGCTTCTGTATTTCTTTAAAATTTTATTTGTTTTTGTCATATAGGGATATATATATATATATATATATATATATATATATATATGTGTGTGTGTGTGTGTGTGTATGTATACACACTTATTATCTGTGTGTGTGTGTGTGTGTGTGTGTGTGTGTTGTGTGTAGGCTAGAGGACAACCTCAGGTGTCACCCTACACTCTAGCCATCCACCTCTATTTTTGAGACAGGATCTGTCATTAGCCTGGAGCTCCCTGTGTAGGCTAGGGATCCTAACTGTTTCTGCCACTCCACATCTAGGATTGTAATCCTACATCACTATGCCTAGCTTTCATGCCTGGGTTTTGGGGCTCGAAGTGAGGTCCTCACACTTGTACACTTGCAGAGCTGTCTCCGGAGCCTGGTGATTCACTCATTCTTCATCTATGTACACGTTCAATTTCCTCTCATGAATAATTAACGAGTAAATAAACAAGTGATGCCCTTTCTCAGGTCGCTTTGTGGAACATCCAGTTCCAACCCAGTTAGAGTTTCTCCATAGCACAATACTGAGTAAGTGCTGCGTGGTTGGCGGGTCCCTCCCTTTGGCTTCCGCGTTCCACCCCGAGTGACGTGACGTCTCAGGTGACGTTCAGTTTTTCTGTGTCATAGCTTCTGTTGTTCCCATCCTCTCTTCTCTTAATGCTTGTTTCCCTCACAGACCCTTGATCGAGTGAGAAAGAGCTGACGTTTCCTTTGTGGATCCCATCCTGTAGCCATCAACCCTATCCTATGTCTTTATCATTTGGGCAGAGATAGGCTTGTACTTAGACTCCAGTTATTAAGAATGAGTCCCCGTTCTGAGCAATCAGGGAGCAGCATTATCTTGACACACTGATCAGCTCAGAGATGGGCAAGCTACAAACAACTGCAGCCAATCAGAAAGAACGCAAACATGTTTTAGGGAGAGTTACTGGAAAGAGGCCTTTTTACCCACTAGTCTTAGGAAGCCAATAATGGCTCATAATCTTGAAAACACTTAAAGCCGGACAGCAGTGGCGCACGCCTTTAATCCCAGCACTCGGGAGGCAGAGGCAGGCGGATCTCTGTGAGTTCGAGACCAGCCTGGGCTACCAAGTGAGTTCCAGGAAAGGCACAAAGCTACACAGAGAAACCCTGTCTCGAAAAACCAAAAAAAAAAAAAAAAAAAAAAAAAAAAGGAAAACACTTAAAACAGTTTTTGCTTATTACAAATGGGAACTTGTCTATTCTCATTAGCACAGAACAATGAAGCAAGAACTAGAATTAATAGGCAGTGCTTTGATGATAGTGTGTTGAAGGCCTGGATCTAGAGGTTCCTGAAGCCATGCACATGTGCTAGATAAACCAATCACAGGAAACAATAATAACTCAGTTGTTCTGAAGTTTTCTATTACTCTAAATGGAGTAGTCTGATAACACACGGACCCAGCGCACCGCTCTCTTAATTACTGCTCTATTTCAGGCATTTGCGCTCTTTGAGAGGATGTTTAAGAATGTCATGTCTGCTGGAGTCACTATGCTCTGCACTCTGAGCATATGTCCATTGTCTGATTATCAGCAATGTGTGTACTGACTGATTATGCACGCCTCTGACTAGACCCAGCAGTAGGTATAATTTTACTTGAAATTAACAAGAAGACCCAGGGTGCCACTTGACGTACTCAATTCTGAATCCTTGCTCAATTGCCTATGTTAGGATCAAATCACTGAAAACAAAAGCAGCAAGTTGTGTGGCATTATGAACAGTCTGTTGCACAATATGTTCTCCAGTGGCATCTTTTCTGCTTTAATTCTAACTGAATATGTAAGAGACAAAGTCACAGATCATTTGCTAATTTGTTTAGCCATGATTACTGCTGTACCCGAGGCACCCTGGAAAGACATCGTGCGGACCATATGGGGCTGATATTCTAATTATAGTCTCATAACTTTGGCCTTGTGTTCTCTCCTCGTCTCTCTCTCACTCTCTTTTTCTCCCTTCCTTTAATATTGAAATATTATGGTGAAGGGAACATTAGCAGGACACTCACTTCAATGATTACCACCCTTTTAAAATTCTAGGCCCCCGACCAGTAAGAGGCCTGCAGATGAATGACACACTTTTGTGGTGATATTTTTGTTTGTGCTCTAACAAATAAAGCTTGACTGGAGATCAGAAAAACGAAGGAGCAAGACACAGCCACTACTTACCTCTACTGAATCCTCAGACTGAAAGGGCTGAGCTCCTGTCTCCACCCTGCCTTATCACTTGCACTCTCTGCCCAGCCATATCACTTCCTGTTTCCTCCTCCCAAGTGCTGGGATTAAAGGTGTGTGCCACCACTGCCCAACCTCTAGGGTTAACTCGTGGCTAGCCCTGCACTCTGATCTCCAGGCAAGCTTTATTTGTTAGAGCACCAACAAAATATCACCATATACTTATTGTGGTTGCCTTGACATCATGGTCTTTGTCCCAGTCTCCCATACCTGGAGTATTACTCAGACCTTAAGAGGTCAGGATCTCATAACATACGGGTTGGGTTAAGCTATCAGACTCACTCTTGATGAGGTTTGTATCCCTAGCAGATTCTGTAAGACTCGGCTTCACCTCTCCATAGTAGGATGAAATGCCTACCAGCATGGATAGTTGTAAGGATTCAATGAGTTCACGCACTTAAGAATTCAGTGCTGAGCCCACTAGAGACTCATTCCTCAAGAAATGCCAGATTTTGCACCATCCCCAGTACTTTTATTCCATGTGACTAGAAAGACAGGATAAGATGCTTACCCACTCATCCTCCAAGGCTGTAATCAGATTCAAATGGGCTTTATTTCATCATCCTCTGTAGTTTACTTTTTCTTCTTTTATTTTAGTGAATATATTAGTTACTCTTTAAATGTTTCTGATTTCTTTATAGACAGGCATGTCTTTGCTAACTTTATCACCAGTTCTTGGACGTGTGTATGATTCATTAACTTTTAAAAAATTTAATGGCCGTATACTTACGTAATTCACAGTTGGCGGCTTTTTCTGGCTCTCTTGTTGAGCACCGACTCTAGAGGGTCAAACGTGAAGGAAGAGATAAGATAATTGCATCACTGCAGGAGAGAAATGAGGATGGCAGAAGCTGCCTCAGTTCTGACTCCGGTTGTTCCTTGTACCTAGGGCTTGCATTGAAAGAATAAAAGGGTTAACAAGAAATGAAAAGAAGAATAATAAGAAATCAAAACACAAGCCTTCCTCTTCCATGAGGACTAATTCAAGTGTAGTTTATGGCCTGTAGATGGCTCCATTTTCCTAAAGAAAGTTGAAAACTTAAGTATTTTCTGGAAGTATTTTTTTTTCCCCTTGTAGGTTTGGACTTCCTAGACCAAGGTGATGGGTTCACATCAACTAATAAACATTTTTGACTTTCTTTGTTCAGTTGACATCATATGCTTTGGATCACATTCTAAGACAAATCATTCATTTTGAACTACTCTTTGAGAACCACTAAGAAACTTGAGTGTCCACTGAAAACTTCTGTAGCTTGATTACATTGAAGGATCCCTGAAATAATTTCATTCACTCAGTTAATGAATGGCTACTTTGTTTCCAGAGTGGTGCTACTTATGTCAATGAAGATTAATTCACTGTGAATGAAAGTATTATTCTAAGGTGCATCTCTAACAAGAGCGATAAAACACAGGTTTGTGGACAAAATTTATTAATAATCTCCACCTGCAAGGCACAGTGACTTAGCATGCTATATGAAGTCACCGTGTATATAACAGGAAGTTGTAAATCTAAAGAGTCAACAAGCTTTGGGGAAAGTATTTGAACAACTTGAGTCTGGGATGAATATGTACATACCTTTATTTTTTAATGTTATCCATACCATGCACTATAGTATTATTATCTCTATATAGCATAATCTGTATAACCTTTACATCATATTGAGGATAATAAGTAATAAAAGTTGATTTCAAAGATGTGGGAGGATGTACTGATGCCACATATAAATGCTCTATGATCTTTATATAAAGGACTTGAGTACCTGTGGATTTTGGTACCTGTGAGGGACTTCAAAGTAATCTTCCACTAATTGGTAGAGGTGACTGCAAATTCTGTCATTGAAGTTATCCAACTATTGCAATTACTTGTTATCTACATTTTGTAGTTGATGAACCAGAGACAGAGAGCCATGGGGTAACTTCTTTAAGTCTATCCTGGAGTTTTTCTTGTGGGCATTAGTCTTTCCAAGTCATTTGAGTTCAGACCACTTTCTTAGCATTGTGGGGATCTGCAGTGCCTGGGGACCAAAGCCAGCTTTGTTGATCAGATCTCCCAGGAGCTTTGGCCCCCTTCCCCTGTCATTCTTTATTTACTCTGCATTTACCCCAATGCCGATTCCCTTTGTCAAGTTATTTCAGATTATATTATGTCCTCCCCCGACCCCCGCCCCGCCAGCTATACCTTCTGAGTTTATTTTTTCTAGCGTTAAAAAATAGAAAAACCTCCTTAATTGTAGTGAATGTGGGAAAAATGGAGAACAGGGCTACTAGACATGTTTAAGTGGCTGATGGGTTTCTGTAGAATTTCCATAAAGAAGTGTCTGTAGCGGACTCAGAGTCAGCTCTCCTGGAAAGCTCACATCTTCAGGACTCCAGAGTTGTTGCCAGCTCAGGAGGATATCTCTCCTTGGCCTTTTACACTGCTTCTCTTTCTGAGCTCTTTATTTCTGCTCTCCATCTCCACACACCCTTTTCTGACCCGATCGGTACATACAACTGAGGCCAGTGATACTCCATCAGTATCAAGTTCCTTTTCTTTAGGCTGGTCAGATTATAGCTATGTGCATCCTACCTGGTTAGCAACAACATTTTCCAGCTGTTCTGTATACTTGTCATGGGCAAGCAAATGCTGTCACGTCAAGTAGACACACGAGGGTTTATTTTGTATTTTTTTTTGTCATAAAAATAAGTACATCTGAGACGCCTTTGCTTATTTCCTTATTTACTACACTCAACATGATATGAGGAAAGACAGTCGCCTTCACAACTGATATCAAAGTTGTACATTGAAACTGGCAAGGCTGCACTTCAATTCTTAGACGGCTGTGTAAGAAAGAAAGAAAGCCATTCCTTGCTCAAGTACTGTATTTTGGGTCTAATGCTTTGAATTTGTTTTTAAGAATTAGTAATTTTTTTCAATACTTAGGGTCAAACTGATATTTTAACAGCTATGTAAGTCAAATTGTATCGGACTCAGCCTAAAGGGACCCTTGTTATGCCTTTGTAAAACACTTCAGATTTGATAAAATCAGCCATGGGTAGTACTTTGGAAGACAGCCTGTGAACTAACATAGTTTATCTGTAGAAAAGCTACCTAGGAAAAGTTAGCACTGTTATGATGGTCAGAGTTCTTTTTTTCTATGTTTAGAAAAAAAAATCTACTACTAAAACTAGTACTAGACGGAGGACTTGCACAAACTTGGGGTCTTTAGTCTTTATTGATTCCTCCCAGTACATGTGATTATTTGGAAAATGGGGGTGAACCCAGTTCACAGTCTATGTTAGTGGTGTATTCATCTCTCTTAATTTGGTTATTTAAAATAGTCTTAAAGTTGATACAGCAAAATTGAAAGATATGGATGGGGAGGAAACTCTGGTCTATGGTCACCCACATAGCAACCAAACTGGGAGCAAATGGGAAAGATGCCAATGAAGATTTTGAGGAAAATTGCTTCCACAGAAACCAGGGGCTTGGCCTAAAAACTAGGACTGTTTAAATTCTAGGCCCCTAACGTTTACAGTGTGTGTGTGTGTGTGTGTGTGTGTGTGTGTGTGTGTGTATCAAATTTGTTGACATGATTGTAGACTATGTAAGTTTCTTGGAAATAGAGTCAATGTGTATATTCATACATGTGTTTCATAGCAATTGCCTGTCTTACACAAAGGATATGTTTGATAGAAAAAAGAAAGTGTTTGATGAATATTCATTAAGAATATATATGAATAAATGAATGAACAAGTATATTTTCATTGTGTTAGGCTGTTTGTAAGAAATTTAAAATGTATCAAGTTGTCAAGTGGTTCCCATCTGGGAGCTCACACTAATATTTGGATAACTGGATAAGAACAGGGGGTTCAGAAATGTGTTACCTAGGCAAGGACTGAAAAGTGGTCCGTCCTGTTTACATTAAAATTTCCCCAGAAGTATTTTGTTTTGCTTCAGTTCTAGGACAAGCTCAGATTTGGGGTAAGGATGTGTTTTCTTCAGGAGTTGTCCCTCAAGCCTGCTTCTGCAAGCGTTCTAAAAGCAACAACTGGAGCTCATGTCTAGCCTTCTTAAAGTGTTTTGGCTAAGAGACAATCTATATGTGAACATAATTATTACCAGTAGTTACTGCAGAGGTATGTAAGATAGAAGGCTTGTATTGTGTGGATACGTAACATTGAAATCTTGCCACACCCCTTTCCCATATCTTTGTTCTCTCTAGGAAAAACACTCAGATGGCACAGAGCATATCTTTATTTTCACATCTCCAACATTACTTTCTTTATGCACATATACTGAAACCATCTGTCTAAATTGTGGCAAAATCTGCCAGCTCCAGATTGGCCTCATTAGTCATTTGAGAACACATAAACAGAGGGATTATGAAAAAATAAATAAATCTTGGCTAGCTCGAGCTAGTCTGGGAAGGTTTTCTCTTCATCAGCATCATTGCCAGACATGAAAAGACATAGGTTTATATCTTTAAAGCATTCGGGAGAGTTTTCGTACAGAAAGTAGATAAGAATTTCTCAGCAGCTCACTTGATCCTTTACGATATGCTGTCTCAACTGTGAACCAAGTGAAAAACCTTATCACCTTAAAAACCTGTCAAGGCCTTTGGAGGGCAAAATTCTCCAATATGTCAATAAGGAAATGCAAGGATGAGGTGAGAGGAAAAGCAAGGTATTTGGGGTATTATTGCCACAAATGGCTATTTGAAAGGTTTTTATTTGTTCTGTGCACAAAAAAGTTGTAAATCAATAACAAACACCTTCCCTCTGTGTTGTCAGCCCCACACAGTTGAGTATCAGAGGCTTAGAGGCAGGGCCTCCACATCTAGAGGCTTGTAGTTCTCATGACTGATAAGTTGAGGTGTGTGGCTCCAAGCTCTGGGCTTTGAATACCAGCAGCCGAAGACCCAGCTGTCACATGAAACTTAAAAGATCTTATTAGTTGAAAACCCGGAGCCAGATACTGAGAAGAAAGCTGAAAGATCAGAGAAACAGAAGAAGCCACAGCCAACCTTACCTTACCAACTCCTCAGCCTCTAGAGCAAGACTTCCTGTCTCCTCATGCCTTATATACCTTTCTGTGCCCTGCCATCTTCCTTCCTTCCTAGTGCTGGGATTAAGGGCATGTGTGCTTCCCAAATACTTGGAGCAAAGGCATAAGATCTCAAGGGCTGGGATTAAAGGCATGTGGCATCATACATGGCTCTGTTTCTAGTGTGGGCTTGAACTCACAGAGATGCAGACCCATCTCTGCCTCCCAAGTGATAGGATTAAGGGTGTGTGCCACCACTGTCTTGCCTCTTTGTCTAATCTAGTAGCTGGCTCTGTCCTCTGATCCCCAGATAAGTTTATTAGGGTACATAATATATTGGGGTACACAATATATCACCACACCCAGCAGTGAGTGTTACCATTCCTTGGCCATCAGGACCCATGGCTCATTACTTATGGTGGATCTCAAAAACTCTAATGATTACTTGCAGTTCTTACTTTTGGCTCTTCTGAGCTTCGTCTTTCATGATCTCCATTCTCCACTTGCTCTTCCTGGCTCCCTGCAGCTCTTTAGCTGCCTTCTTATTGACGTTGGGTGAGTCTTGGGCTATAAGACTCTGGACTTTTTTGTTTGTACAACCCACTTAGTCTACCCCTTGTGATGCAGAGTACAGAGAAGCCTTTGGTGTGTCTAATGTTTCAGCTGTAGTTTTCCAGAGGCTTCTCACTGTCATCTTTTGTCATTTTGGAATTCTGTCCTGGAACTTCCATATTAGGTACAAAGAGATTTGTACCCTCAATGATGAGACACCATATGGAGGAAAATTAGGCGACTTCAGCTACTCACAAGCAACAGTTGCTGTAAGTAAGGGAGACCAACTTGGAACCTTAAGCCTATTGACTGCTGTGGGCTTAAGAGATGGGCAGAATTGCACAGCCAATGACCCCAAGCATAAGCAATACATTGATACTGTCATTAAGTTTAGATTGTTTCCTATGAAGCAACGAACAACTGATATAGGTTTATAAATTTTAGCACTAAAATGAAGAATGGAGGGTTTTTTGTAGGTCAGAGGGCATCTTAGTACCCCTAAACTTCTCATCTACCTGTACACACATTGAATGCACACTTATAATCAGAGAATGGGTCCCAGAGATTCTTTTTGAAGAATTCTTGTCAGCTTTCCTTGGCATATGGGTAATTATGGCATTTCTGTGTGATACCAACTTTGCTGTTTGGATTCAGTCAGTATCTATAGATTCTTATTGTTGAGATATCTAATGTTCAATGTTAAGTAATAAATAATCAAGCTAGATGAATCTTGCATGAAAGTCTCCTTCAGTGAAAATTTGTAATGCCCATGAAAATACAAAAGAATATTCATTACTGAAAAAAGAAACAAATTTGTTGCACATAAGCAATAATGATTTCAAATGTTATTATTTATGTTCATAATAATTCAGAACTTTACAAACAATTTTACAATAAGAAAATTGTTATTCAATATGGCAATTGAGACTACGTGGGAGATAAAAAATTTTGAAAAATACATCTTGGGCCAAATAATATATAACACTTAAATAACTTGAAAATGGTGATTATATCTTTTTTCTTTTTTTTTTTTTTTGGTTTTTTCGAGACAGGGTTTCTCTGTGTAGCTTTGCGCCTTTACCTGGAACTCACTTGGTAGCCCAGGCTGGCCTCGAACTCACAGAGATCCGCCTGCCTCTGCCTCCCGAGTGCTGGGATTAAAGGCGTGCGCCACCAACGCCCGGCTGGTGATTATATCTTACTCTCAAAATTTGTAAATTACCTGTTATATTAGTGTTCAAAAAGATAGTTGAGTACTCTAATTACTCCATTAATTTTGTTTATTTAATTTTATATGTTTTTGTGAAAGTACTGGAAATTGTGTCAAGGCCATCACACATGCTAGGCAAGTGTTCTTGCCTGAACTACATTTTTATTTTAATTTTAAAATTTGTAGATGGATCTGCTAACAAGCTCAGGCTAGCCTTGAACTTTCAATCTTCCAGTTTTAGTCCCATTAGCGGTTGGGATTACAGGTGTGTGCTACCACATCTGGCTTACATGTGGACCTTTAAAACAAATTTGAAGGTATTTATTTACACATAAAAATTGAATATCAACTTTGTTATCTTAATATTTTAAGAGTTGGAATTCATATTTAAAACATCTAGGATACATAGCCTTGATTCAGACATGATCAATAATTTTTAGTAACAGGGAACCTTTTTTTAAACTTGTTTAAATTCTAACAGTCAATAAAAATTATAGATGTCTATATATTATTAGGAAATCAAAACAGCAAATATTAGATGGAGAAGGGAAAAAATCACACACGATCACATTTAGCTTATTTAAGTCACACTTCAAAACATGTTTTTTTTTTTTTTTTAAGAAGAGGGTGCCAGATCTCATTACAGATGGTTGTGAGCCACCATGTGGGGGCTGGGAATTGAACTCAGGACCTCTGGAAGAGCAGTCGGTGCTCTTAACCTCTGAGCCATCTCTCCAGCCCTCAAAACATGGGTTTTACAAACAATCTTCTTAGAGAAAAATTTCTAATTGTGTTGAGTCAATAGAGACTTTTCCTTTGGCTATGTTGGAGTGGAAGAAACGTTTAATAACTTTAATGCAGTTTACCATCCAGAGCCAGCCAAATTGTGTCCCCATGCAAGGGCAGTGGGAACAAGCTTTCATTTTGTATTGTTAAAGTGCAATTTGGTAACCACAGGCAAAACCTGGCAGCTGATGGGACTGAGAACTCATTGTTGCTAGGCTGTAATGACAAAGCTGTAAAATTCAGTCATCACCCTACACAGCCAAAAATATATCCCATAGGCTTGCACAGTGGGCATGTGGCTTGTGATAACAAGCATTTATTCTTACGTTACACATTTGTAACAAGTTAACTGCTGTGGCTTACCTGGGACCTTGACAAAGAAGTGGGTCTAATGAGATATATGCAGTTTCCCTTGACTTTAATGTTCTAAGACTGACATCCAAAGCAAGGTGTTGGCTTCTCCCTAGGCTTCTGTCTTTGACTTGTAGACATCACCTTTCTTGCTTTCCTCATGAGGTCTTCCTCCGGTGTGCTCACACCCCTGCTGTCTCTTTGCTTTTCCTCATCTACTATGTGTCTAGCTATTGTCAAAAAGTGATTGCCCATGTGTGAGAGTTTCTGGAGTGTAAAATACAGAGAAAGAAAAGGCCACGTGCCACGGTACCACTACTTATTTAGAAATGAAACTTAGATGTGAGCTGAATGCCATGGAAACATAAATTAATAAATTGAGTCCACAAGGACAGTAGTGCATTGCTTTGCCAAATGCAAGCCTGTCATCAGTAGGTTGGCTAAATGGTGGAAGCTGACCTCATTAGAGAGGACAGTGGTAGATTCTTTGCACTGAGTGCCCTGTACCAGGCTTTTACCGTTGAGCCACCAACCAGCTCCTAAATCATAACACAGAGACTTAATAATAGTTAGGAATGCTCAGCCTAGCTTAGGCTCATTTCTGGCTAGCTCTTTTAATTTAAATTTAACCGTTTCTCTTTATCTTCCTTTTGCCTCGGGGCTTTTACTTTTCTTTCCTTCTGTATATCTTACGTTCATTGCTTCACATGTCTGTCTGTCTGGCAGCTGCCTGGCTTCTTACTCGAGATGTGTCCCTCTCTTTCTCCCTCTTCTCTCCTCCTCCTCCTTTTTGTTCTTCTCCTAAGCCTAGAATTCTCCTATTTATTCTCTCTGCCTGCCAGCCCCATCTATCCTTTCTCTGCCTAGCTATTGGCCGTTCAGCTCTTCATTAGACCAATCAGGTGCCTTAAGCAGGCAAGGTGAGACAAATTCAACACATCCCTGCATAATTAAACACACATCCTTACATTGTTAAACAAATGCAGCACAAACAAATGCAATACATGTTTAAATGGTAAATGTAATATTCCACAGCATAAACAAATATAACACATCTTTATGTAGTTAAACATTCCACAACAGTGCCCAGGTTTTGTGGAAATGCATTCAAGCCTCATGATGAGACAAAAGTATTTTGTTAAAATTATGGCATGTTGCCGGGCGTTGGTGGTGCACGCCTTTAATCCCAGCACTCGGGAGGCAGAGGCAGGCGGATCTCTGTGAGTTTGAGGCCAGCCTGGGCTACCAAGTGAGTTCCAGGAAAGGCGCAAAGCTACACAGAGAAACCCTGTCTCGAAAAACCAAAAAAAAAAAAAAATTATAGCATGTTTACCACTTGTTCCTGGCAAAGTTGCAGGATTCTAGGACCTTTGCATGTTGAGGTCAGAGGACTGCTTTTGGAATCAGTCCTCTCTTTCCACTGTAGGGCCCAAGGGAGGAACTCAGGTGCTTAAGTTTGTCTGCTCTATGCTTTTGCCCATTGCAATTTCACTGGCTCAGCGACTCATATCTTTCAAATTTTAGATTTATGGTAAAGTTACACATGCATGTATTTTAGAGTTAAACATTTTGTAAGATTAAGAAAGAGAATAGTTCTTGACTCCCATTTTTTGCCCCAATGGCAACTACATTACCTACTTGACCTAGATATTTTAATATTTATCTACTTGAATAGGATTATTTTATATTGCATTTAAGCTTTTAGAGAACACATTTCTGCTACCTCCTCTTGATAGTTCACTTTTGCAGAACGTTTTACCCACGGTCTATTATTATCCATAACATACTAAAGATAAGCCCTCTTTCTGGTCATAGTCTTTAGATTGTATTGTGTGTTCATATGATTTGGGGGGAAGGAGTTCTACATTGCTATTCGTGTTCAAGTTCCATCTTCCTTTAGACTTGTATAATTAAGATAACATTATAATCAAGATTCTAATTAGATCCTATGGTTTATAAAATAAGATTCATATGAACAAAAAAGTAATGTAACCAAAAGACCGATGAAAATAGGAATACTGTGACTTCTGAAGTCTTTTGGAGGTTATTGAATTAAGCAAGGTGGTACTCTGAAAAACCAGAAGTTACTTAATAAGACTTGGTAAATCTTTCTTGGTCTATTTCCCAGAAACTGAGAATGAAAAACTCTCATGACTTGGAACCAAATCGCTTCATCCATTCTAATTACTGGCTTTACAGTACCAAATAAAAAAGAGGAAATAACTAAATTGATGGTTGAGACAATATTAAAATAATTTGAAATGATAGGTCTCTGTGTGAATGTGGGTATAGCATGGAGGACAGGACATGGATAACAGTGAGGCAGAAAATGTGTTTCATCCCATTCTACTTTTTATATGTTATCAGAATATACATACACACACATGCACACAACACAAGAATGCATATGAGACTGAAAATAGTATCAGTGATGGGTCATACCCATTTATGGTCATTTCTGCTAATCACAAAAAAGAAAAAAAATCTCATTAATAAATAGCTTGAAAAATAATTATTGTTTGATAAGTATCAAGATTTTAACACATTTTTCCTTTTGCTTCCTTATGTTCTAATGATAATTATATTTGTGGTGAAATACTCCAAAATAAATTTCTTGATATTTAAGGCCTAAAATTACTATTTTAAACTTTTGTGCAGAAATGCCTCATAAGGAAAAGTTTTAAGAATGAGAGTGTTTTGTGCTAGGATGATTCTCTCTGTCTCTGTCTCTGTCTCTGTCTCTGTCTCTGTCTCTGTCTCTCTCTCTCTGTATGTGCGTGTGCTTAGAAGTGAGTGACTGGAATAAAAAAATAATCTCAGGGAAATTAAAACCATAGGTCTGTTTTCTGTCTCTCCCATTTTCTCTCTCACACTCTCTTCTTTTTCTGCTTCCTTCTTTTGTTTTGATAAACATACAAGATCGATTTTAACTATTCTGACTTCTCAGAACCATGTTTTGAAATCACGAAGCTTTAGGTAGGGATGAATCTGCCCTGACAATACTGGAGCTCAAGTTTGGGGTCTTCTCATTAACAAGGGTTTGTCAGAAATCCTGGGAAGGTCTCTATCTAATCTGCAGCACATCTGTCCAGGCCCATCTGTCTTTTAGAGTGTCCATTGAGAAGTCAGGTGTATTCTATTAGGTCTGACTTTATATGCTACCTTGTCTTTCCCCCTTGCAACCTTTGATATTCTTTCTTTGTTTCGTATGTTTAGTGTTTTGATTATTATGTTCCAAGGGGAATTTCTTTTTCTCTGGTTCAGCCTGTAAGCTTTCTGTACAGCGATAGGCATCTCCTTCTTTAGGTTAAGGAAATCTTCTATGATTTTGTTGAAAATATTTTCTGTGCCGTGGACCTAGGGTTTTTTCTCCTTCCTCTAATCTCACTTTTCATAATTCATACATCTTGTCTTTTCATGGTGTCCCATATTTCCTGGATGTTTTGTGCCTAGCTTTTCCTTAGATTTAACATACATTACACAGAGTGAGAGACACTGGAACATTATGTCTTAACCTAAATGGGATATCTCTATGAAACCTTTCTTCTCAGGGCTCAGGGAACTCAGCTGAACAGGAGGCAGAAAGAATGTAAGAGCCAGAGGGTGTGGAGGACACCAGTGAAACAAAACAAGATTTTCTGAGCACAGCAGGACCAACACACATATGAACTCAGAGACTGTGGCACATGCATAGGACCTGCAGGCATCTTTCCTAGATGGGGTCCCAGCATTGAGAGGAGAACTGGACATGGGCCACCATCCCAAACCAAGAAGCTATCTCCAGTTGATAACCAGTTGCAAATGAAGAGCTAGTTTTCTCTAATGGAGTCTCACTGGAGATACAATCCACTCTTAAGGGCTGGCCACATGCCTAGCAGTAGACGGCTAACTCAAAATGAAGTCAGTGACATCTTTGGAGGTTCTTCATATCATGGTGTTTTACCAGGGCATTTTTTTAACCTTACAGGTCCTTTATGCATATATTATGTCTTCCTATTTTGTGTTTTTATGGAATTCCTGTGTGCAAATGTGTGTGTCTCTGTATCTATATACATTTCTTGTACCTTTTCTCTGGCTCTTTTTCTGCTGTGTGTTTGTTTGTTTTGTCCTGTACTTATTTTATTATTTTTGTTTTATCTTATCTAGTTTCATTATTATTATTTAGATGCCTATTTGTTTTCTAAGAAGAGGAGTCAGAAAGGGTGTGGATACAGATGCAAGGGAAGATGAGGGGCTCAAAGGAGTTGGGGGGATGTAATCAGAATATAGTGAACAAAAAATCTATTTTCAATAAACAAAAAAATAGGAAAAAGATTTTTGATGACATGCTTACTAAGTTACGGGATCTTATAGAACTTGAAAGAGGAAGATGCATTTAAAAGAACTTTGGACTTAGTGGGGGATACTCATGTGGTTTGCAGTTTCTGGCAGGTATTGCTAAATTACTGCCAGCTATCTCATATTAGATTGAGTTTCAGGAAGACTCCCATGAATCACTCAGAGCCGTTTCTTTTTCTGACTGCAGAAGGGCCGTGTCACAAGATGTCAGAATTTCTCCTCCTCCATGAAAGCCATCATAGCATACAGCTCCAGAAATTGGAGGTGGTTTCTCCTCCAATTTTAGTGGAAAAGATACAAAGTTGCCATGTATAGAACTAGGTGCTATGAAACATATTTTAAAAACCTTACAGATCCTATGCAAGGATCGAGGGTAGAAGATTTCTCAAATTTAATAACAGAGTAGATGCTTACATAACATTACTGTAACCAGCCATAAAAGAAAAAGATTTTTTTTTTCTGATGTGTAACAACAAACCAAATTCTGTCCAACCGTGATATTGGAGAGACCAAATTGTTATAAATTTCCCTGCACACAAAAGTATTGTGAAATTGTTGTTTAGTAAAGAAATGATTAAGGCAATGTGATTGAAATATATAAGGAAACGTGTGTCATGGAGAGGTACTAGGTAGTTAACTGATACAAATATTATTGCATTTTGCTCAATTTGGATGTCAGTGACTTTGTCAGCCTTTGCAGATCCCTTTGTGATTTCCCTTTACTGTAGGAGCATGGGACTGACCTAGGCCCTCTGTGTGCTTTGACAACTGGGTACCTTGGTCCTCTTGTGACAGGGACTCCTGAGAGTGGGAGCATGGACTGTCTCTGACTCTTGCTGGCTTTGGGACCCTACTCCTCATACTGACTGGGTCACCTGCCTTGCCCAGCTTAAATACAAGGCGAGGTGCTTACTCTTACTGCCACTTGATATGCCGTGTTTTGTTGATATCCATGGGAGGTCTGCCCCTTTCTGAAGAGAAAGAAGGAGTGGATGGTGGGAGGTGGAGAGGGGATGGAGGGGTGGAAGAGGCAGGTGGGAGGAGGGTCTAGGGGGAGAGGAGGGAGGGGAAACTGAGGTAGGGATGTAAAAAAAAAAAATAAATAAATAGTAAAAAAAAAATGAACCAATGCAGTTCTTAGGAAGAGCAGCAAGGTTCGTGAGCAGTCCCAGGGGCTATGTGCCTGCTCCAAGGACTTCAAGTTTCCTTTTTGGTTGTTGTTTTATTTTTATTTTACATACCAACCACAGTTTCCCCTCCCTCCTCTCCTCCTGTTCCCTTCCTCACCTTCCTTCTACCCTGCCCCCATCCACTCCTCAGAAAGGGTAAGGCCTCCCATGGGAGTCAATAACACATGGCAAATCAAGCTGAGGCAGGACTAAGCTCCTCCCCCCCTGCATCAAGGCTGAGTGAGGCATCCCATCACAGAGAGTAGGTTACAAAAGGTCAGGTCATGCGCCAGGGACAGATCCTGGTCCCACTGCTAGGAGTCCCATAAACAGACCAAGTTACAGAACTATCACCCACATGCTGAGGGACTAGGATGGTCCCCATGCAGGTTTCCTAGTTGTCGGTCTAGAGTCCATGAGCTCAGGTAAGCTGTCTCTGTGGGTTTTCCCATCATAGTCTTGACCTCCCCCACCACTGGCTTGTACAGTTCCTCCTCCCTTTCTTCAACAGGACTCCAGGGGCTAGGCCCAGTACTTGACTATGGATCTCTGCATCTGCTTCCATCAGTTACTTGATGAAGGTTCCATGAGGACAATTAGGGTAGTCACCAAGCTGATTACAGGAGGTGGCCACTTCAAGCATCCTCTCCATTACTGCTAGGAGTCTTAGCTGGGGTTCTCCTTGTGGATTCCTGGGATTTCCCCTGGCACCAGGTTTCTCCCTAACCTCATAATGCCCCCTCTATCAACATATCTCTTTTGTTGTTCTCCCTCTCAGTCCCTCCACCAACTTGACCACCTGGATCCCTCATTTTCCCATCCCTTATCTCTTCCCCCCCCCCCCCCCCCCCCAGCTCCTGGTTTACCCAGGAGATCTCATCTGTTTCCCCTTTCCAGGGTCATCCATGCATCCTCCTAGGGTCCTCCTTGTTACCTAGCTCCTCTGGGGCTGTGATTGTAGCCTGGATATCCTTGTTTTACATCTAGTATCCACTTATGAGTGAGTACATACAATATTTGTTTTATGGATCTGGGTTACCTTACTCAGGGTGATTTTTTCTAGTTCCATCCATTTGCCTGCAGATTTCATGATGTCATTGTTTTTTTTTTTACTCCTGAGTAATAATCAGTTCATTGTGTAAATAAACCACATTTTCTTTATCCATTCTTTGGTTGAGAGGCATCTAGGTTGTTTCCAGGTTCTAGCTATTATGAATAATGCTGCTATGAACATAGCTGAGCAAGTGTCCTTGTGGTGTAACTGAGCATCCTTTGAGTATATGCCCAAGAGTGGTATAGCTGGGTCTTGAGGTAGATTGATTCCCAATTTTCTGAGAAACCGCCATACTGATTTCCAGAGTGGCTGCACAAGTTTGCACTCCCACCAACAGTGGAGGAGTGTTCCCCTTGCTCCATATCCTCTCTGACATAAGCTGTCTTCAGTGTTTTTTGTCTTAGCCATTCTGACAGGTGTAAGATGGTATCTCAGAATCATTTTGATTTCCATTTCCCTCATGGCTGAGGATGTTGACCAATTCCTTAAATGTTTTTTGGCCATTTGAGATTCTTCTGTTGAGAATTTTCTGTTTAGATCTGTACCCAATTTTTAATTGGACACAGTCAATAAGACAAAAGGGCAGCCTACGCAATGGGAAAAGATCTTCACCAACCAACCCCATGTCTGACAGAGGACTACAGAACTCAAGAAACTAGACATCAAAATACCAAATGATCCAATTAAAAAATGGGGTACGGACTTCAAGTTTCTTAACTTCAGGAATGCATTTTTTTCTTGGTGTGCAGGCTGCTCACTAGGAGGGTTGCAGCCCTTGGAAGGTTGGACATTCAGTTTGGATGCTGCAGTGACTGGCTCATGTGCGCCCTCTGTTGGATACCTGTGAGGTTCTTACAGAAGGTGCAAGCTCATTGATAACTTGACCTCTGCAAAGAAAGTTTCATTAGGATTTTGGAAGTTTAGCTTCCTTCTTTCCTTCCTTCCTTCCTTCCTTCCTTCCTTCCTTCCTTCCTTCCTTCCATCCTGCCTGCCTCTTCTCTTCCTCTCTCTCTTCTTTTTCCCTTGCTCCCTTACTCTCTCCCTCCCACCCTTTCTCTCCCTTCCTCTCTCTCTCTCTCTCTCTCTCTCTCTCTCTCTCTCTCTCTCTCTCTCTCTTCCTTCCTAGCTTACTTGCTTTCCTTCTTTCTGTTACTTTCTATTTTCTTATTTCCCAGAATGGTATGGGACTTGCATTTTATTATTCTCATTTGTTTTTTGCCTGAGATTTTAAAGCCACTTTAAGTATGCTCTTGTATCTTTTGAACTGTGAGAAACAAGAGCAGGAACAACAGCACAATGGAGCTGAATAAATAATCAAACAACCCCCTACAGTGGCTAATTTATACTGTGATGGAAAGTGGCAGAAACACCAAAGTAATAGACTTTAGCAATGTAAGAGAATATAAGATCAATGTGTTTCTCATTTTGGCTATGCCAGACCAAATCAATTTAACTACTAAAACGTATCCTACATACGGGGTGCTTTAGGTCACTCTGTCCTTTAATTGAGAGGCATTCTAGACTTGATTCGTGGTATGGCATTTTTGTGGTAGGACATTGTCATCCAGAACAAAAAGTACTAGACCAAAGGGATATTTGAAGAGGGAAGGAAGATGAAGGTCAGAAATTTCATCTTGGAGAGTGACCTAATGTCACTTCAATTCCAAACACAGTTATATATTAAACTATGAAATTTTAGGCCTAGAAACTAATCAAAATGTCTTCTTCCATTTGAAACCTACTTATGAACTTTCAATCAGCATACAAGTGATCTCTCTCTCTCTCTCTCTCTCTCTCTCTCTCTCTCTCTCTCTCTCTCTCTCCTCTCCCTCTTTTCCACCTTTACTCCATTACTTATCTGCTGTTCATGCTCATCTATTTGTGGATATAAGGCAGGAATAGAAGAGGAAACCAATTTTGAATCCATGTTGACAGAATCTGACTTTGCAGTGTCTGCCTTACAGAGTTTAGAAGTTTATTTCCTTTTCCTCTCCTCCTCAACCTTCTACTTTTGTGGGTTCTTATTAGCCACTTCTGAAGGCTTCAAGGGCAATGCTAGCTGGGTCTTTAGTTCCTCAGATGCTCAGCTCACACCTTCTCAGTCCTTTGTTCCTCATGCATCTCTCCACAGTTTCCTTTTGGTTGTTGCTGTTGTAGTTATTTTTTGTTTGTTTGTTTGTTTTTTGAAGCCTTTATCTATCTATCTATCTATCTATCTATCTATCTATCTATCTATCTATCTATTTATTTATGAGTTATAGATCCCTCTTTTTTTTTTTTTGGTTTTTCGAGACAGGGTTTCTCTGTGTAGTTTTGCGCCTTTCCTGGAGCTCACTTGGTAGCCCAGGCTGGCCTCGAACTCACAGAGATCCGCCTGCCTCTGCCTCCCGAGTGCTGGGATTAAAGGCGTGCGCCACCAACGCCCGGCTAGATCCCTCTTTTTAGAAGACTCTTTGGGACAGAATCTGGAAAAAAAGACACCAGTATAGTGCTTTTTTTCACTCAGTGCTCACAGCATTGATCACCGGGAATACTGCTGCTTTAAGTCACAGGCTCTCAGGCCACACACAGCTTGCTTATTCATCAGCCCTGCCTTGAAGCCCTCAGACCTGCAAGTGTACAGACTGACTCACCAGAAGCCCCACACAGAACCCTGGCAAGGTTCTTTTGTTCAGCCAAAGTCACAGTGATAGTGTGACTTTGGCACAAAGTCAAGAGCTGGCAGCCGCTGCTTTCTTTTTCCTCGTTTGCCCTTTATGTACTCAGCATAGGACTAGTTGCTTGGCACAGAAGTTAAGTGTGGGAAAGCAGGTAAAGAGTTTTCTAGTGAAAGTTCTCGGTATGGCTTTGCATTTTGGGATGCTATAACGAAAACCCTTCTCCTCTGTTCTGAAATGCCAGAGGTATTCTTCGCTCTGCTACCTGCTGAACACTTGGTATGGTAGTTGAGCCTTGCCGAGTGCTGTCACTTGTAACTTGGGGATAAGATTTTTCCATATGATCAATAGAAAAATTAAATACGAAATGAGCCAAACAATTTCTTGGACACAAGAGAAATTTTGTGAACATTAATTTCCTTCTCCCACTCCCCTTCCCTTCCCACACAAATAAAAACAACATCATGCTTTTGTTTGTTTGTTTGCTTGTTTGTTTGTTTTTGTTTTTTTGAGACAGGGTTTCTCTGTGTAACTTTTGGAGCTTGTCCTGGAACTCACTTTCCTGAACAGGCTGGCCTCCAACTCACAGAGATCCGCCTGCCTCTGCCTCCCGAGTGCTGGGATTAAAGGTGTGCACTACCACCTGGCACATTGCTTTTTTAAAAGAACTGGGAACAAAGTTATTTCAGAAAATAACAAAGATTGCCCTTTGCCTCATGATTCACTGACACATTTCCAACCAATTCATCTTTTATACAAGTCTTCATTTTGTACCCATAAAGTATTAGGCATAATTACAGGCAGCAGGGGAACAAAATGACCAAGGGACAAGCAGTCTGAGTGAGTGCCACCTTTGTCCAGAACCTCATCTGACATGCTGGCAGATGGGAAAGATTTTGCTCATGTGTATCTATGGATCTTGGTCCCTAAATGATGTAGCAGGTTGAGAATCAAATTGAGGGCTCAAAAAGAAAAACCTCAGATGTAGATGAAGGATCATTCTGGGAGGTTGAATCAATGAGCACGAACATTCATTTTCTCCAGTCAAACCTTAGCATTGTTTCCTACGTACCACTGAACAGAGCCCATCAGTACAGTAGGCATGAACCCAAGGGGATTTGAGGTTGAGCTTCTCAGTGTCACATGGCAAATTATGCTGGTTTTGACCTTTTGATGTTCAAAACTAAGCAATGATCTCTTTTATTTTATAGTATTCCTTGGGTAGTTTTTAAAATGGAGTTGCGAGAAAGAAGGTATTTAATGAAAACGCCCACTGTGATGAGAGACAATGGACACACATAGAAGTGGGTTACCTACCATTATAACTCCTGGGTTGCTTGTGTGAACTGTAGAACACCTGGATTTAGTGCATGTTACACTTGCCATGTAAACTGTTCATCATAGGCTAACATACTAGGGGATGGGGGACATGATTGTTTTAAAATACGATCTACTCATTTTATTAAAATATACTTCAATACAGGTGTAAGCAAGGGGGTCAAAGAAAAACAGGTTCTCACAAGGGAGATAGGACACAGAGAACATGGCTGTAGTCTCCTACACGTGATCTATTTAAAATGGCATAGAATCAGAAATTCTATGTCAGAGGAGTTATAAACATGGTACTGTCTTTAAATAGAGAGATAGGTTGACATCAGTTTACTTTTATAAAATAATCCAAGCAAAAACCCTCTTTAGATACATATTTCTTGATAATTGCGCAGTAATTTCAGCAAAGAGATGAGAATTTGAGTACAATGACACGTTAGTTGTTATTTTACTGAATCACATGTCCTTTGTGTTGTGTGACCAGGCACACCACAGCTCACTTGACAGCTAGCTAAAGTAGAATCCTGTCTTACGCAGAATGGAAAAATTAATACTCATGAATATTTATACGGACTAGTTGGATGTATTATATTTTTATTTTAATTATAGTAACTACTAAGGGATGAATTTTTTTGCAACAGTTAGTCTTTCAGGATCTAAAAATGAACAATAGCACAAGAGTTGCTCCTTCTGATTTTTGCATAAATACCAGTATAAAAAGATTTTGTCTTACTCTAGGAAAAGGAAGCACCATTCATATTTTAGAAGCGTATTTTTTTCCTACTTATTTCCAGGGTAGGAAAACAAGCAAGCAGCTGTGTAATGAACTTCCCAGTCATCTGTTATGTTAATTATGGTTCTTTCAATATCTCCTTTTGTTATCTACATGCATATAACCTTCTACTTGAATATTCCCTTCTGCTATGTTTTTATTTGGCCAAGCAGATGAATTACAAATGAGGTCATGGAAAGATCTATTGCCTCTTAAAGAATATTACCTCCTTTCAGACTGAGACATACCAGTGAATGTGTCCCCTTGCCATGGGTATTTAAGAATTCACTGATTTTCTTCCATTGCATTGAATACTAATATTAAAAAAATAAAAGAATGTATCATAAGTCTTTAACGACTTCTCTGACTTTGTTTTTGACTTTAGATAATAGATTTCTCAGTTTAATTTAAGGGTGGTTTAAAATTACTATTTCAACACACTGCAGATATCAAAGACTTGTATCCTAAAAGACTGATTAGAAAGGACAGAATTCAAAGTTTATTTCCTTACATTACTAGGAACACCAAATTAAAGACTTATTTTAAAAGATCAATAAAATGGAACATCAACAATGTCAGAAAAAATATTACACTACTTAGCTAGTATTTGCGAATACTCATATAATTTGACTAACTAAAATAAATAAGACATTGTTTCCATGAAAAAGTTTTACTTGAGATATAAGGAAACAGTTCAAGATTATTAAATTTGGAGAATAACCAGAGCAGCAGAATATTATTTTCTTTGTTGTGGGATATGATTCACTTATACTTTAGTATAATTTCCTAAAAAGTTTATTGAATACTTACTGCCTTTCATACTCTTTGCTAATAATTGGAGTCTCATAATATTTAAATCAAATTAATGATGCAAAGGCAGTTTTCAATTTCATACTAATTGATTATGCTTAAAGATGGCAAAAAATTTTGTCTTTTATGATAACTCTGTCACCAATGAGATCACACTTACCCTCTTCATCACCCTGGGACCCCTGAGGTTATCCTAATATGATCCAGATTCCCCAAGTGACAAGAATCCATTATCATTTCCCCTCCCCTTGAAAGAAATTCTGTAGGCTATATGAGCTGACATTGTTAATAGGGGTTTTGGTTGTAGAACAATGCTAATAATTAAACCCACAACCAAACACTGATGCACATATGATTTAAAAAGGAGGTAGATACAGCTTATTTTCTGTTGCAAAGATTAAAGACCATGCAGTGGTCTACACTGTATACATGCACATTATAATAATCTTGCCTCCCCTGGAGCACCACAGTTACTGACCCTTCCCAAGCACATTTTCCACTTAACATTTTCTATAGCTTCTCCTGTGACATGAATGCAGGGAATAGTGTTACTTTAGTAGCTCAGGCAGACATCAAAACCTTAAAGAAATGCACAATAGGACCGTGTGGCATCTTCTGTGGTATTTTATGGAACTATTTCCTCCTCTCTGTATACAGTCTTGGAGTGCTCCTCAGAGGGAAAGATATTACTGCTGTTTCTGTTACAGGTGGATGCACAATGTAAAGTTCAAGTGGAGATAAGCAACCAACTAAAGCAATGCAAGGGAAGAGAAAAAAGATAGTCCAAGAGAGGAGAAAGGGGATTTTCAAGTGATGGATTTCTCTGCAGAGCCTGAGAATGCTTCCTGAACAGGCAGTATCTGAATAATTTTGAGGATGATAGACAGTTCTCCCACTCTTTGCAACTTTCTTTATGAGCAGAAGTGAAAGGCACTGAACAGACAAAGAGTCTTTGTGGTGTGTTAAACAAATGTCTTAAATGTTAGATTCCATTGACAACCCTTCAGAAGACTGATATGGCTGCAGGAAGCTTAAAAAAATGCCTAGAAGGGCAAGGGAACAAGCTGGGATAGACTGGGGAAGCATTATGATGGATTTTCCTATACACTGCATAATTCATGAGCACTGCAGAAACATAATCTGCCTCAGCAGTAGTGGGAGTGCTGAATAGACAGCTGAGGGATGATAGGAAGGAAAAGGATTGCATTAGTGCTTAGAAGAGCTGATGAGGGCTTAAATTAGGAGAGAGTGGGTGAGAGAAAGAGGAGATATTCATGAAGTGGTACAGTCAGTATTACAAAACAATGATTCCAGAAATAGCCAAGAAATATAAGACTGTCCAATGCTGTGGGGAAATACTTTCCTAAACCCATACCTCTGATGGTGGTAGATGGTATCATGTTCCAGGAAAGCTGGGTTTACTTGGAGATTAGAAAATATTATCCTTAGTATATACACAGGATATCACACACACACACACACACACACACACACACACACACACACACACAC
>CABHPR010151705.1:0-10912 GCA_902168415.1 Peromyscus melanophrys | reverse complement strand
CACACACACACACACACACACACACACACACACACACACACACACACACACTATCTTGAAAACAGTTTAAATTAACAAAAAATAATGAAAATATTTCTTAGTACTATTTGGAAGACATTGAGAGATGTATTCTGATGCTATGACACCATGGCCCATGTAGACTTACCAGGCAGAATCCTTTGATGGACACTGATGTCTGGTTCCTTGTACTTAGGAAATAATGAAGAGCACCCAATTAACCGTCATTTTTGGGTAAGTGAAATGTTTCATTCTCAAGGTTGGTACAGATCAGTTTCTCTAAGTGAAGCCTCTATACATCAATGAGTCAGTCCTTCCGAATGCATGCATCTACATAGTCATGCTCAGTTGGCTGGGTATAGGCTGCCTGTTTGACTTTGTCCTGGTAGAATGGTTTCTTAGTTCTGCCCCAGTGAAGTAGGTCTCAAAATGTAGAAAATGTTTACAATGTAGGGATATTTTACAAAACATATAATACTGTTTATTATGCATTCATATTCCACAGATGAGGCGTTATATGTTACTAATTTACAAGTTGAATGTCTGCTACATACACCAGATTTGATCATCATTAACAATATTCTATTTTACTTTGAAAAGTTGAAATAGATTTTCTGTATACATCTTATTAAATGAAGCATCTTTCATATATTGCTCATCATTTCTTATACTAGGCAATATAAAATAATTCACATGTCTCAGTGTTTTAAAATAATTTTCTTTCTTACTCATTCCACATAGTCTTTGTGGATCCCTTAAAATTCTGTTACTGTTGGCCTTAATGTATTTGATTCTTTTCCATGTGTTGCTTGATAACTAAACCAAAGAACAGCTAGTGTCTTAAACACATTTCAATGGAGTGAGGAGAAAGGAGAAGAAAGGAGAGGAAAGGAGAGAGAAGAAAGAAGAGAGGAGAAGAGAGAAGAGAGGAAGAGAGAGAAGAGAATAAGAAGGAGAAACAAGAGAGGGGGGTGGAAGGAGGGAAGGGAATGATACCACGATGGAAGCAGTAATAGCTCATGAAACTCTAGCAATATGATTTCATCAGTCAAAGATGAGTTCAATGTTCCAATGTCATTATAAAATGACTAGGAAAGTACACTGATGTGTAAAGGGCAGTGCATTAATCGCAGTGATTGTAAACTATCCTAATCTGCCTTTACCGTCAATAACATTTTCCAGACATGCTCAAATGATGCTGACCCTGTCTGAAGGCATATTCACCAAAACTTCCACTCAGTCACAGTAGTGGGCTGGAAAATGCCACGATATCCTGTTTGTCATATTTTGCTGCTGATTTCTTTTCTACTTGTGAATTAAAAAACACATTATTTGGCCACTATGGGTTCCATACATTTTTGTGGCAGTGCTGTGACAGGTGCAATGGATAGCAATTAAGTCAAACTAATAGTATTCTTTTTCTCAACCTACTTTCTGAAAGCCATAGATCCACTGATACATTATCTTCCGAGAGACTACAAAATATGGGTCATCAATTTTCCAGCTTGTGGTAAGTTACTTTTCCATTGAGACGCTTGAGTCTAGTCATGAACAACCACTTTAAAATAGCATTTACACGTTGTTACATAAGTACCAGTGGCTTAATACAACAGAAATTCAGTCATTACCGATGAACCTGCCACGTCTCCTGCATCTCTGCCGTTGTAAAGTTTGCTCAGACTGCAGCTGTGTTTTCCAAGGCTAGCTTCAGAGGTCTAGAAATGAAAGAAAAACTCTAACATTATTTTGGGAGAGGAGGCATAAAGAGCAATGATACCATCCTTGAATAAATCTTAAACTTTCCTGACTCGTGTTCTTTTACACTCCTTTGCCAGAGCAGGTGAAATGACCATGCCTGGTGACAGAAGCCTGTGGGGCACAGAGGCAGAATCATAGAATTCTTTGACAAGTATGCCAATGAATAACTAACTGAAAAGGAATATAATCTACCACACTCATAAACTTTTCAATATCAATTTCTTATCTCTTTATGGTTCTTTGCATGTTAATTTGTAACTGCTAAAATATAAATCATGATAAGAAAACTGATTTTCTTGATGAAATGTATAACAAACACCTGTATTCCAATATGTACAAAAATATTTATCTGATTTGCATACATCTTGTAAGACTGATCAGTAAGTGATATCAAAATGATTTTGAGGAATAAAACATCATTGTAAAATGTATTATGCAAACAAGAAATACATTGAAGAATAAATAATATTATAATTTTAATATCTAATATCTCCAGAGAGCCTTATTGCTCTAGATTTTATCCTGAACTTGTATCTTAATTTTATTTTAAAATGAGAATACTGGACTTTGCCTCCTGGTTTGCTCCTTCAGTGGGAAACAATGACAGGAATTTGTAGTCAGCTTTAATTGTGACTAGTTATTGATGATTAAGTAAGTACATGTAAGTTGTATAAATGTAACCTTATTTGTGATGCATTTCAAATAGAAGATAAAATGGTGATAAGTGATCTATGATGGGTTATACTGGGGCAGGGTATACTTTATCTGATTAGGCAGTGGAGTCTATGTGAATAGATGGTATTCTAGTACTCTTAGTAAGCTGGGAATATAAAAATAGAGAGGTATAAATTATGATACATCTTCAGACCATATTTTAAAACCATCATCTTATAAATAACTGTATATGAAAATTCATGCTTCTCCTGGGAGGCACTAAAAGAAACTAGAACAAACTCCAGGCCACGCTTACACTCTTGTGTCTCATCTGATGCTGCTGTGGAGATGCACAGATGGAGTATTTGGCAGTGGTCTTGAGTCTGGGACGCCTGCCTTGTTCGGATTGAACCTTAGAGAGCCAGAGTTGGCAGGTGTTGAATGAACCTCTCTAAATACAGATGCAATTTCACAACTTGCATTGTAACACTCAGGTGATTCATCAGAAAAATGGAAACGTGGGGACACTGTGTAGCTAGCATCTGTTCTCAAGCAGCGAGAAATGCCTCCAGGAAATGCCCAGCTTCTTCTAAGGTATCTATGCCTAAATTCTGAGATAGGACTCAAGTGCTGGGAAGCCATATTAACAAGTCACTAATAAACAACCTCTGTATTGCAGCGCAGCTTTCTGCTTTGCTCAAGTCAGCTGCAATGTCCTCAGCAGCCCAGTTATGATTTATCATTTGTCCGTCATTCCAGGCATATGAAGCTGGAATTCTTCCTAAGCCTAGGAAAAATGAATTAGTAGGATTTTTTTTGAGCTAACTAAATCATATAAAAAATCTGTAGTCAATCTCAGGAGTGTGAGGGGGTTGTATAAGAAAAGAATTGAGGATATCTTTAAATCCCACTTCGGTTTATATTTTATTGCCCCAGATTGGGTATTAGAAGTTGCTTAGGAACTGTATTTCTTAAATCTCAGTAACATAGGTAACCCAATTAAATTTGAGTAGAACAGAGAACAGAGAACAATCGTACACAGATCAAAACAAAATGAAACAAAACAAGTAAGACTTATCTTAGATGGCCAGTGGTGGTGTATGATTTTAATCCCAGTACTTGGTAGGCAGAGGCAGATGGACCTCTGTGAGTTTGAGGCTAGCCTGGTCTACAGAGTTAGTTCTAAGACAGCCAAGGCTGCACAAAGAATCCCTGGATCAGAAAAAAAGACTTCTTTTGACAGAAACTCTGAGGAATAGAAAAAAATCATTGTTGTAAAGGGATCAAAATATAAGTGATAACAGTGACCAGAAATTAAACATATCACCAAGCTAAATAAGCAAGAAAATTATGATATGCAATAAATAAAACTGCATAAAGAGGACATATTAACATATAAAAAGTAAAATATTTCATGTCCTGAGACCACAACTTTGAAAATCTGTATTATACATTTTCAAAATATTTCTTTTCCATGCTCATCAAACATATTGATTGGGGTATCTGTGGAGAATTGACTCAGTGGTTAAGAACACTTTTGGTCTTGTAGTGGACCCAGGTTTGAATCCCAGCACCTACATGGTAGCTCACAACTGTCTGTTAGTCTCTAGGCATCTGACACCCTTTTCTGACCTTTGTGGATACCAGGCATATGTGTGGTATAGCATACAATCATATACACAGGCAAAATACTCATACACATAAAATAAATCTTGGAAATGATGGGTTGGCTTAGAGTTCTGGCGATGTGGCTAACAGAACAAATTTGCTAAAGACAATTTTTTATCCTTGTACCTGAACCTCATTTATCAATCATGTTAACACATGATTAATACAACTGAATTTTCAGAGAGCTACATTGTTTTGAAGAATTTCTCAGTCATTGCCATCACCAATTACAGTTCAATATACTTGGGAAAATGTCATAGCCAGGGTGTTTATATACATCAGGGACTGAATCAGTCATCTCTTACTGCTTACAACATCCACAAAGAACTAGGTTGGAGCTCAATGGTACAGTGCTTGCCTACTGTATAAGACCCTAGCATTGTAAAAACCAAACCGATCAACTAACCCCACTCAAAATATATTAACATCCTCAGTGTCTCTACCTCCACATCTCAGAAGGTTGGCTAGATGACTCCTTTACACTTGGGATGTATAGGTCAGTCAGATGGCTTTTGTGCAAATTGTATCTGTAGTGAACCAGCAAGACAACTGTTGCATGTTCATATTGTGCATAGTAGGCACAATTCCAGGCACCGCTTACCTCCATGAATAGCTGTCAGCCAAAATAAGTTGCATGGATATGGCCAAATTCAGGGACTGGTAGGTACATTGTAATGTTACAGGTTGTGTAAATTGGGGCTAATAATTCAGTACTTTTCAAGGTTCCAGGTCACAAACAGTTTGGAGTCCATAACCTGAGAGAGGAAAGAAATTTTTCTTTTATGCTTATCAGTATTTATTTATGTACCTCAAAAGTGTATATGTGAATGGCCAGGATGAATTACCGTTAGGGAGAATTTTTTAATTCCTTCTCTGAGATGGTGTCTCATGTAGCCAGGCTGACCTTGAACTCATTGTATAGTCAATGGTGATCTTGATATTCTGATGAGTCTACTATCTCTTTCAAATGTGGGGAGTGCAAGCACATATTATTATACCTACTTTACGTGGTACTGGAGATTGAACATATGGCCTCACACATGCTGGTGGGATACTCTATAAATGGAACTGTGTCGCCAGCCTTTACAGAATATTTTTTCCACAGGATTATAAAAAGCTTATGTGCTCCACAGGTTTGATATTTTTGTCTTCTTCACAGGGAGCACCTTTAAATGTTTTAAAGTGGTGATCTATAACGTATTAGTTTTCATTTTTGTGCTAAATACCCAACAAAGTACTGTAAGGGGGGAAGGGTTAAGTTGGGCTCATGGCAAGAAAGGCAAGGTGGCAGGCCGCTCCTTGGAGGAAGAAGTACTCATCACTTCTCAGAAGAACAGGAAGCAGAAAAGGGGATCCTAGCACTCAGCACGACTCTTCTTTCCCCTCTGTTTACTCTATCTGGGACCCCAACATAGCAGTGGGTGTTGCTTATATCCAGGCAGCCCTTCTTCCTTTAGCTATTCCTTTCTGGAAAGGCCCTCACAGACACACCCAATGGTATGCCTGAAGTGCTTTTTAATCATATCAGTCAAACAATCCAATTAAGGAAGTCTATCCTTGGTAATTTGGGTACCCCCAATACGTTACTTTAAACATAAGACTCTAAGCCTTGTCCCCTGAAGTCCTCTGTTCACCTCACAGTGCAATAACACATTTAGTTCATTTCTAAGCATCCTGAAAGTCTTAGCAGGTGTGGCGTTGTTAATAAGTCCAAAACCAAAAATCTCTTCTGTGACCCAGGAAATCTCTGTAAGCTCCTGTAAAATTAAAAAAAAAAAAAAAAACAACCAAGTTATATCCATCAAACACACAAGGTCAGAATAACAACTTCAAAAGGGATGGATGGGGACATAACAGAGACATTGTCTAAAACAGAATCAAAACCAGCACTGAAAATATCAAATCCATGTCTAGAACTTGAGTGCTATTTTAAAAAGTATTCCATACTAGCTCTTTTAGCTTAGAAAGTATTTATTTTTCCCTATGATTTTATTTGCTCGTTTGCGATTTTCCTATTTAGTTTGATATGTTCACATCACAATACAACCCCTTTCAGACATCAAATGTTCTGCCAAGTTATCCTCTCTGTACAATTTCTCAGCATCAATATGTATGTTCTAATGTGGTCACGGGCTCCCTCTGGTTTGTTGATACATTTTTCAGTTTATACTGTCTTTCAAGAGATTCATTTTATTTCCTCCTCTCATGGTCTCCCTTTGACCTGTAGTAATCATCTTGATTGCTTCTTGTTCCTGTTTCCATGACTCCCTAGAGTATGCTTCTGAACCAATACTTAGGCTCCGACTGCTGGATTGGCTCTGCCATTACAAAAGCCTGTTTCTTTATTTGTGTGTCTCTATCTCTCCCTGAAACTTGCTTGATGATGTTCTCATGCATTCAACAACATTTTCTCTTTAGAGAATGATATGTTTACCCACATAGTTACCTATCCATAGTTCCTCATCTACAGAATAAAGCCTACCTTCCTCAAGACTAAACCTTTGAAATTTCGTCAGTCTCCAGTCTTGACCAGTTAGAAATAGGCTCTAGGTATTTGCCCCTAGAACTGATTTCTGTCAGCTCTCCTTAGAGAGCTTTAAAAAAAGTTAATTTGCATTTTTACTTAAATATCAAATGGTTAGTAAAGGATGTTGGGTGTTTTAGGAGGCTAACGGTAGGAAGAGTGGCATGAGGAGGGTCCCATGGGTGGGTCTTCTCTAGGTACTCAGGTATCCCGGATGAACTCAGAACTGAGAACCTTCATGCAATCTTGAGGAGGTTTTATAAAAGAGTCCTCTACTCTGGAGTTTATTCACTTTTAAGTTCAGAAAGAAATCTGCTCCTTTCTATTTCAGGAAGCTTGAGGAAGTTTTTTGTGTATTTTCTAATCCTTTACCGGTTAACTTATGTGAGTTACAAAACAAAGACTGTGAGAAATATTTCTGTGTTTTTGGACTTTGGTTCCAGTAGACCCACATATGGATTATCTTTGTAAGGAAAGCAGGAGCTTTGCTTTGTTGCAAGGCCTGGAGTTGGAAGTCTCTGAGGAAGATCATGAATAATTGTATTATAATGGCTCTCTCTTGAGTTCTGTATGGGATATGCCAGCCCCTTTACTCCATCTTTTGGTACCATTATGGGCTTCTAGCCTTTAGAGAATCCAGAGCCGATTAAGTTGCATCATGTGCTTTCCCAATTCTCTTAAGATTCAGTTTTCTGGGATTCTCTCAGGCTTTTACCAGCAAGCTGTCTACTTTCCATGTTTGATTATTTTGTTTTCATTTTCTTTTCTCTTATTCCTCCAAATAGTTGCGGATTTATGCCTGAAAAAAACCTTTTATTGTTGCTTTAATGGAGTTTTGGAAGAGAGAAAAAATGAACTGATATATTCAATTTCCACCCTTGGTTAGAATCTCATTATATTTATGCATTTCAACTGGTACAATTAAACAACATTTAAATTCTATTTGTTCTCTTTAAACCACAGACTTCAAACCTGGATTGCTGAATAATCACAAAGGAAATCTTCTTTTAAATTTTTTGTTATACTTCAAACATTTTTGGTGCCAATACAAGTCATTAATTATTTCAAAGTCTATGTGTCTTCAATTGTTAGGACTTTGCAGAGAGCTCTCCAAGTAGTCACTTTGTGAAACATAAAATGTCCTGCCAGGGGCTTGCTGGCTGTACTAAGAGGGGGTTTCCTCTGTCCTTGGAGAAAAGAGATGGTGCCGTAGATCCTGTGGTGCTGAAGACATGTAATAGACCATTCTGTAATGGAGTGAGTGCAATATCACAGGAAGTATTCAAAGAAATGTCAGGTCTCAGGGATCCTAAGGTTTTTTTTTTTTTATAATATGTTAAGATAGCATAGAATTAAAATGCCTTTCAGCCCCTATGCATTTATATATCTGTAAGTTGGAAGATAATTTCTCTCAATCTTGCATTCTTAAATAAGAATTCTATTGTGAGTCAATGGATTTTTTTTGTGGACTTTGAAATAATCACTGGTGTTAGACTTCACATTTTAGTAGGGCCTCATCTCTATGATCATCTAATGAATGGTTGGTATTTATGACTGCTCATGTAGGACGCTCAAGAGTTTTAAAAGGAAGAGTCAAGGAAAGAAGGAAGGAAAAGGAACAAAGGAGTTATCAGGGACCCCCCTTAAATCCTACTTCAGGGTCCTGACACGACACTTAGGTTTAAACAGAGGGCAGAGGCATCTGCAACTGCACAGCCATGGACAAAGTGTGCTCCGGTCACTGCTATCGTCTGGTTCCAATCTCCCCTGGGAGGTGTAAGGAAGTCGGAAATCCCTCTGCAAAATCCCTTTCCAGGAGACAAGCTCCCTTCTGGTTAGAGCAGGGCCCTGGACTTTTACTTCTCCCAGCCTAGAGATGCCTTGGGAAAATTCCAGTTCCTCAAGGACCATTGTTTCAATAGTCTGATATCCAAAAGAAGGGACACAAGAGCCTCCTTTAGGACATTGTCATTCCTGCCAGGATGGCTGGCAGACTGATCTGAGTAAGCTCAACCACGAGACGCCCATAACATATTCTGTTATTTCCTCTGTTTATTCTGTTGTCTTCACGCGGAAGTTTCCCTTGTTAAATGCTAATTGAGGAGATGTTATTGATTTTAACTTATTCATAGTTCACATTAAAATTGAAATATAAATGTCAGACAAGGATGTTTTCTAAATTAGAGTTTGGTCAGTTTGGACAGAAATTTTTAGGGTGCCTTTTCTTTCATGCTTCCTATTGTGGCTGTCTTCTATATCGTGGTTCAAATGTGGAGACTATATTCCGTTTGCAACTGCATCTGACCTATTTTCTGCTTGATTTTATTGTTATTGTGATAATAGTATTATTATTAAATAAAGCTTCTATACCAGTTGCTTCCAGTTTAATACCATTTTTCTAATCATGGGCCTCATTAACCCAAGTATGGGCTACTGAAGAATGAGCTGACCATAGCCTGCACTTTAACTCCATTTTTCTGTATATCTCACATTAGAGTGGTCATGTATGAGGACCTGTTGGAGATGTAGTGTCTCTGAACACTGTTTGTTTTAATCACAGATCTCTTCACCTTAAGCACATGCTTTCAGCAAAATATGAAATCACTCTCTGCCTCTGTGTTATAATCTGCAAAGTGGGGACAATCTTATAAACTTCCAATGTTATAATAACTAAAGAGAGTTTATAAATGGTAAGTACTTTAAATAGTGCTTTAAATCAGTGACCATAAAGCAAGTTGGGAAGGAGTTTATTTGGCTTTCACTTCCACATTGCTGTTCACCAGTGAAGGAAGCCAGGCCAGGAACTCAAACAGGGGTGGAACCTGGAGGCATGACCTAATACAGAGGCGGTGGAGAGGTGCTGCTTACTGGCTTGCTCCCTATGGCTTACTCAGACTGTTTCCTTATAGAATCGAAGACCACCAGCCCAGGATGGCTCCACCCACAATGGGCTGGGCCCTCCCCCATCAATCTCTAGCTACAAACATGCCCTACAGGCTGATTTGTGTATAGAGACATTAGCTTTCTCTCCTTTCTTTCTTTCTTTCCTTCTTTCTTTCTTTCTTTCTTTCTTTCTTTCCTTCTTTCTTTCTTTCTTTCTTTCTTTCCTTCCTTCCTTCCTTCCTTCCTTCCTTCCTTCCTTCCTTCCTTCTTTCTTTCTTTCTTTCTTTCTTTCTTTCTTTCTTTCTTTCTTTCTTTCTTCTCCCTCCCTCCCTCCCTCCTGCTGTGGGATGGTCTGTATGTCAAACATGTTGCTTATTGGTCAATGAATAAAACACTGATTGGCCAGTGGTCAGGCAGGAAGAAGTATAGGCGGGACAAGGAGGAGAGAATTCTGGGAAGTGGAAGGCTGAGGAGACACTGCCAGCCGCCACCATGACAAACAGCATGTGAAGATGCCGGTAAGCCACAAGCCATGTGGCGAGGTATAGATTTATAGAAATGGATTAATTTAAGATATAAGGACAGTTAGCAAGAAGCCTGCCACGGCCATACAGTTTGTAAGCAGTATAAGTCTCTGTATTTACTTGGTTGGGTCTGAGCGGCTGTGGGACTGGCGGGTGAGAGAGATTTGTCCTGACTGTGGGCCAGGCAGGAAAACTCTAGCTACAAATGGCGCCCAACGTGTTGGCAAGAGTTTCCACCTAAAACCTGAGAAAAGATACTAAAAAGGAGCTAAAAACAGTTCCTAGTTGTCTCTCTCAAGTTAGTGGCGGCCTGAGTGTTTGAGTCACTATGGCAGGTTCCTGGCGTGTGCGCTCGACCTGCAGTATGGCGGGAATGAGGCGTCTGCCAGTGGCACATTAAACTACATGGTGGATTTAGCCTTTGCTAGTACAAAAAAAAAAAAAAAGAGGTTTCTGGGCTACACGCTGCTTTGATAGAAGCATAGACCCAAGAAGGCTCCCAGAGCTGGTGGTAAACGTATCACCGCCATGTTGGGAAACTGAGGCGGGCGGAGCCAGCAGCCATAGTGCCGTTTCAGTTTTTGAATGCTGCAGTTTAAAGCAATAGGCTCAAGGTAATATAAAAAATAAGCCACATAAAGATGGCTACCACACAGAGACTCTGGATTATGTTCTCTTTGATATTCGTAACTAAAGAAAAACATTTGATTGCAAAAGCTGTTGAGTTATGCCAAAATGTATATTTTAAAGGTACCTTGACTTCAAATTTTGGATGTAAGGATATGTTGCTTTGGAAAGGAAGCTCTGCTTTTGTTTCCACAGAAAGCCAGAGGCTATGGATTTGTTCCAGATTAAGATACATCAGGTTTGACCAGCCAAGACC
>CABHPR010151704.1:0-24578 GCA_902168415.1 Peromyscus melanophrys | reverse complement strand
AAAAAAAAAAAGATCCAACCTTTACATTTTACACTCTTGTACTAGCTAGCCTATCAAACTGAATGCCCTTGGGGGAAATCTTTTGTTTCTAGAGATTTCTCTTCCACTGTTACTACTGGCCTAGGAAACAGCTATCAACAAACAGTAACACTGAACCAGTGACACACGACACACACTAACAATTCTCCTGGAGGTATACAGAAACTAATGAGGTCACCTTCACAAGCAAGTAAGAAGAGTCAGTTTCCCACACAAACCTTCTCACAACAAAATAAAAGTGAAAACCAAACCAAAAAGCACTTGGCAAAATGAGCTTCAGGACCCCCTTTTTTTTAAATTTAATTTTATTTTTTTCATGAATTCTGTTGAGTCCTGTGACCCTCACGTGTCAGTTAGTGGCCTAAACCACAGATAAACAAGGTCTGACATAGGAAAGTCACTAGGCAGCCTCAGGGTCCATTCTGTCCTCAGAAGATGCAGCTTCATCAGGAGCCTTGCTTCTCTGCAACAGCTTTCCCCCAGAGTCCCTGATCTTGGATAGTCTATTTCATCTAAACAACTTAGCTAGACAGTGTCTGATACATCCAACATGCTGCACTTGAAAGCCTAAGTACCATCTTAAATAAACACACTATTGATCCTCTCAACAAACTTTCAATTATTTAGTCTAAACTAGAGACCTCAAAGTTCCAATCTGTGACTCACACAGAAATGGGATCCAACCATCTGTACAAAAACATTACATTTCAGCTCAGTAGTCAATGAAATTAACTTATCATTGTAGCTAGAGTTTTCCTACCGGGCCCACAGTCAGGACAAATCTCTCTCACCTGCCAGTCCCACAGCCGCTCAGCCCCAACCAAGTAAACACAGAGTCTTATATTGCTTACAAACTGTATGGCCGTGGCAGGCTTCTTGCTAACTGTCCTTATATCTTAAATTAATCCATTTCTATAAATCTATACCTTGCCACATGGCTTGTGGCTTACCGGCATCTTCACATGCTGTTTGTCATGGTGGCGGCTGCAGTGTCTCCTCAGCCTTCCACTTCCCAGAATTCTCTCCTCCTTGTCCCGCCTATACTTCTTCCTGCCTGACCACTGGCCAATCAGTGTTTTATTCATTGACCAATAAGCAATATGTTTGACATACAGACCATCCCACAGCATATCATTCACATGCACAGAAAATGTTTGCCCAATTTAGCCAACAGAATTTTACTTTCCTCCTCCGAGCCCCGCACCACACTGCACTACAGAAACAAGGAGTTTCATCTAATGCTTCACTCTTCCAAGTCATTACCCAGTGCACAGTGACCAAGTATAAGCTGACCAGCCCATGGAGTTTCTCTAATTGTACCACTCCAGAAACTAACAAAATAAAAATAACAGTAGTGGGAATTCTTCCAAAGATGTGTTTAAAAGAAATGGTCTGAGGCTGGAGGTATAGGTCAGTGGTAGAGTTCTTGCTTGGCATGTACCAGCCCTGGGTTCAAAACCAGTACTGTACCCTGCCCCTGAAAAGTTCTTATGGAAACAATATTAAAGCTTGTTGGGGGGGGGGGGCTGGAGAGATGGCTCAAAGGTTAAGAGCACTGACTGTTCTTCCAGAGGTCCTGAGTTCAATTCCCAGCAACCACATGGTGGCTCACAACCATCTGTAATGAGATCTGGCGCCCTCTACTGGCCTGCAGGCAGAACACTGTATATATAATAAATAAATCTTTATATATATATATATATATATATATATATTTAAAAAAAAAGAACTGGTAAAAGCTTGTTGGGCATGGCAGCTCACAACTGTAATTCCAGCACTTAGGAGGCTGATGCAGGATTACTGTGGGCTGAGGCCAGCCTGAGCTGCATGCTAAGTTTCAGTATAGCCAGGGTTAGCATCAGACCCACTTCAAAAACCACCAATCAGTCAATAAGCAGATAAGGTAAGCCACACAAAGCATCCCTTTGAGCAATTCAGACAGGATTTCTGATGTGTGAAACTGAAGGTAACATCTGACTGACAGTTTTCTTTTCCATCCCATCAAACTGAAAGCTGGTTGGTCACAAGGAGGGGACCACTCCTCAAAACCACAGCGCTAAAGACTAACTTTGGATGCCTAACATAGGTGAGAAACTTATGACCACGGCCTACCTTCATGTCCCTTGAGGGTCGTGATAACTGAACAGGTGCTCTGCTCCAGCTTCAGCAGGGTGATCTGTCCCGAGTAATCGCCAACGAAGGCATGCTGAGTATCCAGATCATACCTGAGAAGCAGTCAAGGACAGGTAACACACTTATCACACTCCCACAAAGCAAGCAATACCAGCCATAGACAAAGGCTTAACACGTAACTCAGGTATTCCAGGACAGTGACCACAAACCTCAATCACGACGTGAAAGGCAATGAATGAGCAAATGGCAGGAAGTGACAGGTACACCCTGGAAGAAAAACTAAAGCAGCTAGATTTGTAAGGAAAGCTAGTATCCAGCCAACAGTTACTATAGTGAGGGCGACAGCATAGGAACCAGCGATAAAAAAAAAAAAAATGAGAGCTGGGGGAGATGACAGATAGGCAGTTACAATCAAGCTGTAACAAAACATTAAAGAATAAAGTTGCTAAACAGTGAGAACAGCAAACATACACATATATACACACACACATACAATGCAACAGGATGCCATTTTATGAAGTGTCTCTGAAAAGGATGTCATACTGACAGCCAAGCACAGGACACGGACTCCTCTTCCTTTTTGCCCAGATAATATTGCTTTAAATGAAGACCATGGCTTACTTTAACTTACAGAGGGTAGTTCCATAATCCAGACATCAGCTATCTGTGGTGGTAGTCAGATTAAAGCATATTAACTACCAGTAACAACTCATTCCTCTCTCACTCTGTAACCACGGACATTTGTAGAAAACCAGCATTGTCCACAAAACAACAAAGTGACTACGGAGAGTCCAGAACACAAGGTCAGGAGAACTACAAGCCAGGCCATGGCTGTGACTTTGTTCTGCAAAGTCATCATGACAGCACTCATCCATGACAGGAAAGCTCACTGAGAACATGATAATATGAGCACTTCTCCCTTAACTGTGTGTGTGTGTGTGTGTGTATAAAACTGTATATGTCAAAGGTTCATTTTAAATAGCTCATGTTATGCATTCATTTGTAACAAAAATTAAGAAAAGCAATTTTACATTTTGTGTGTGTGTGTGGGGGGGAGGTGTAGCATGTTACCATGAACTGTCTTAGGGTGTTGTCTGTGCTTATGGTCTTCATCATGTTGTCACTGGTGCACACAGCAAGCAGAGGTCACCTGAAGCAGAGGTGAGCTGTATGTAAACCAATCCCATACAGCTGAAAAGCTAAAGCAGGGATTGCTAGCATCTGGGGAACCCGAGGCACCATGACAGTACTCTAAGAATCAAAGCCCTTTTCACGTTCATTAAAAAAAAAAAAAAAAAAAAAGCATTAAGTGAAGTTTTGTATAAAGCTCCTGGCAGCCCATGTATAAAGCCCGAAGGTGAAGTTTTTCATTTTGTAATGAAAGGAATAAAGGGTAGAACTTGCATTAACAGAGCTCTACAACTTTGTATAAAAAAATGCAACATCTCCCACAGAGAACATATTTATGTTATTATTTTTAACAGATATGTTTTATACAAAAGAAAAGCAGACACAAATTCTTGGATTCTAGGTTAAATCCACAGGAATCATTCTACCTTCAGAATAACTAATAATTCAATTTCAAATTCAACAGTGAGGTGTAAGGTGGTGGGAAGAAGGGGTTTGGCACTCTGAAGGATACTGCAAGCAGGAAGCCCAGGATGCAAAAAAGTGACGGCCAAGCATGTTCCCACTGCGTGTGCACATCCAGCTCACACACTTGTCATGGCCTGTGCTGATCACCCACTCGGCTGCCAAGCTGAAGATGATAGCAGACACTCGGTTCTGATGGGCTGCAGGAGACAAACAGAGGGTCAGTGCCCTCCTGGACAGAAGGCTGTCTTCAGAAACACCTCCCCACACTGGGTGAGAGCTGAGGCTCAGCTACCACAGTGTGTAGTCGGGATCTCAGCAGACTCCAGACAATCTGCTTCTCTCCATTCCCCCCATGCTCTGGCATGGGTTCTCTCCAAAGCCCTGGGCCACCACACATGGAAGGCTGTCAGAAGCCAGGAAACACTAGAGAGTCATGCTCAAGAAGGATTCCAATAACAGAAAATAAGGGTTTTTTTTTTAATTATCTGTCTGACTGTGTTCAAAGGAACATTTTTATTTTTGCTCTGAAGACCTTATTATGCTACCTATATGGACAGTGGCAGATTCTTCTCAAGAGAGCAAAGGTGTTTTTTAACTGCTGATTAGTTCATCCTGGCTCATGCCTTTCCTGCCATGATAGACGATGGACCCCCAAACTTTAAGACAACCTAAACCTTTTTTTACTCTCTCAATTTGCTTTTTGTTAGGTCTTTGGTCAGAAGAACCAGAAAAGTCACCCACACACCTGGCTAGTATCTTTTTGCACTTATCTAATAGAAGGTATACCCATTTTAAAATAAATCATTATTAATAGGATTCTTTTTATAATACTAGCATTGTATATAAAAACAAATGCAATTTTGTGAAATTTAAAAAGAAGCCTTTTATGGAATAGTTCTGTGTATATTTTTTTATTATTATTTAGAAAGAGAGCATCTGTAAAGCCCTCTGAACTAGTAGCTGAGAAAGGAGGAAGTTTTGCTATCACTTAACAACCTCTGCAATGTTTCAGGTTGATTGGGTGCACAAGGCAGTGGCATGACTCCGCCTTATCGGGCACGAGACTGCACACAGTAGGTTTCTAGTAAATGCTCAATGAGGTCGAAGGGCAGACAGAGAAAACACTGCCTTTGCTCTCAGCTGTGTGAGCTGCTCAGGACTGAGGGGCCCAGAGAGTCAGTGGGACTGTCATGCACACAGACTACGAGGAGGCTATGCTAAAAATTACATGCCCCCCCCTCCCCCGAAAGCCCCGAAACTTCAAGAGTGCTCCCACAGCTCTCAGCCACAGGATCAAGCAACCCAAATCCCAGATGGTGACTGAGTGACTGCTGTGGGGCTGAGTGGGCTTTTCGTTTCATGTTTTTCTGCTATGATGATATTTCTAATTTCCACAAACACAGGGTGTATATCAATTTCAGATACAAAAACTGAGGGACATGGCTTTTATTCATAGAATACATCTTGTAATTAAAAGATGAATTTGTTCTGTCTGACTCCAAACACTTTTCCCACTGAACCTGTGGCCGTCAAACTGAAGTAAGACTTATCCCAGCTCATGGTAAAGGCCTCGGAATGACAGTCAGTTGATTTTCTCAGGAACAGCTATCTTATTTGGAGGCTTAGATCCTTTTTGCTATTGTAGTTTTTCAAAATTTTCTTTTAGGAAAGGATAGTGAATCCTGTTAATGTTTATCCTGCTTCACCCACCATTTCTAAAATCTTCCATGTGGTAAAATTAAAAATGTGGCAAACTCTATTCAGTCTTCCATATGGTTTTCCACATGTCAAAGGTCACCAATGAAATGCAAACTCTAGAAAGCACTACAGAATTATGCTGTATATAACCCATAGAGAACTCTCAAAACTTAAATACAAATTTCTTAAAAGGTGTACTTCATAGATGTTCCAAAGCACACCTTTTAACTCAGTTACAACACACTGCAACTCCCTGGGAATACAGACACAAATCACAATGGACATTCAGAGAAGATAAATGATCAACACTAAATAAAGCTGAAGTCATTTTAAAATTGTGAACTCTTCTATCAAACTGGAACCAAATACTAAGGCAGCAATGTTAGGAAGAGCCAGCAAGAGGGCAGGCACCTCACTCGCTCACTGGTCACGAAGTTGCAAGGAGTTGCATTTTTGTTTGGGAAGCAGTTTGCAAAAACAGATCTCTAGTATTAAAGTAACTGTTTAGTGTTTGGCCTGGCTATTCCTCTTATAGGAATTTGTCTTAAGTAGAAGTCATCAAAATTAAACATCTAGAGTCAGTGTCATATCTAGAGCCAAGAACACACACAGTTATACATGTAACTATGAGTTACACCTACAGACACGTGCATGTACACACAAAGGCAGGCATGTATATTGTACTGTATGTTAATCAAAAACTGGAAGCAGTGCACATCTTCTTCCAGTAACAGAAGAACGGTGAAGTTAAATCTTGTACACTTACCCAATATACAAAAATTTCAGTGCAAGAAGCAGGAAAGGAGGATAAATAACTTAATATTTTCTCATATAACTGGTGCAACACAATGGCAATGTTAACATGGAAACCTACCTTCAATGTGTGTGCATCTAAATGTGTACACATGCAAGAGTGTGTGTCATTACCTGGATAGGTCTTGATAAAATTCATTTTATTAAAATCTTCAGAAACGTGAAATTCCTAAAAGCAAGCATACGCAATAAACAGACAGTTACAGTTTTTCAAACAACAGGAGCTCAACTTGAAAGAGAATCCAAACTTGAATCAAAGTCAAAAAAAAAAAAAAGCTTGTCATGAGGCATGGCGCTCAAGGTGAGCTACAGAGGGGATTCGAACCGCTCCTGCCAGCTGACGTGTCCTTGGGCCATCATTTCCTTTAAGGAAGAATCGATCAGCTGGAATCCTACAAAGAAACTGCTGCTCGCTAACTCAGCACTTGAGTCCATGATGATTCCTCCCCAAGCCAGCCTCGCTCTAACTGCAACACTTTGTTAATTGTGCTCCTTTGGCTATGCAAAATTAAATTAATAAACCCCTCAAGACAACACATAAGGAGCAAATGTTGAAGACCTGTTGTCAACACTGTTGATGACTTACAGGAAGGACACGGGGATGGCTCAGCAATTTAATAAGGAAAATATGTATGTTGTATGCATAAACATATCCTCTAAAACACAAATTTTAGAGATTGTAGAGGGTCTTTTGATATTCTTGTATTTTCCAAATAATTAGGACATAAAAAAGCATGCACTTTTATAATGAAAAGAATCAATAAAAGTAAAAAAAATGCACTAATTAAGAATCCTACTGATCAATGTTAAATTGTTAAGGTGCTATGTAATGCAGACATCATAAACTGTAGACTGATTTGGAGTGAGAAAAACACACATAAAGGAATACAGACTTCCCATCCTCCATCTGGCTTTGCTGAGTACCAAAGTTCACTGGCACCGTAAGTGATATTCTAGACAAGGTGGCCAACCCAGAGGTCAACTGCTGACTCCTGCTGAATTAGATTTGCACTGTCCCTTTCTGCTGGAGCCACAGCTTTTACGTGCTGTAACTACAGCCTCTTCTTCAACCAAAAGCCAGAGAGGAATCCCTGAGTGCACACTCTACCACCCGGAGGAGCTTGCAGCTTACACTTGAGGGTTTATCTCACATGAGTGTGTGCATCATCATGATATCCCTACAAAGTCTTCGGAAGGAGAGGGGCAGAGCTTTGCCCATCATTGCTAGCTACCCTGTGTGCAGAATGGTCCTTGTCACCTGCCAAGACTGTATGAATGATAGGGCAGCAGCCCATCCTTCCTTTTGGCTTTTTCATCTCAGCCCTTAAACTAATCAAGACATCTTTACATTAAAAGGCAAATCAACTAAAACAACAATGAAGATCTTTGACCTACACAAGACTCTTTACCCCCTTCTCAGCAAAAATCCTTTTCTTATGATCAGCCCTTCCTAGCCACCCTCAGGCTTTCCCACCATGGTCCCTTCCTACCGCTGTGTTCCAGGCTTCTGTGCCTGCCAGGAGAGTGTGCTCCCTCCTAGCCCTGGCTGCCTTCTTTTATTTACTTATTTACGTTGTAGCTAGCATGTAAAATACTAGATAATCTTGAGGAGATTTTCAAGCACACTATGTTTTGATGGCCCTCCCCCCTCCACCATTTCTCCACCCGTCACCCCCGATCTCCCTTGTCGCACTCCAGCTCAGCCTCTTTTCTTCTTTCAGGACTAGTGTGTCTTTGTGCCCACGCCCATCCTTCCTCAGTGCCTGGCTTGGTCTGCTTTCTAGCCTCTTAAGCTTTATTCACTCTTATATCTGTTTATATATAAACACATGCTGCCTTCTCGGTACAGCTTGAGCCCAGCCTCTCTAGGTTTCCCTTGTTTTCTGGAACTCACCACCTCTCTGCTCCCTTCTTCAATTCCTCGGGAAATGGCACCACAGCCTGATATCTTCCTTTGTCTTCTCAAACTGAACCTACAGCATACATGCCAGGCGGCATCTTAAAGCATCCACTCTGTCCACTTCTGAGGCCACTGTCCTTGATCCCAGATCCCTGGTTGCCATAGTAACTTAACTTTCTTTCCCATTCTTGTTACTCTCCAATTCAGTCTTCACAGAGTTAGTCATCTAAGAATATAGCCAGGCACAAGAATATAGGTGGTGCCTATAGTCCCACTCTAGAAGGGTGAGGTCAACGGGGGTTACACAGTAGATTCTAGGGCCAGCCTGAGCAGTGTAGTGAAATCCTATCTGAAAGAGGTGGAGGAGGATACGAATTACATTATATCATTTGCCTGTCAAAAATCTTTTGCTAGCTTCTCACCAAATTTACAATAAAATGTAAAACATTACCCATGGGTCTTGCATGACCTGGCCCTGGTCCACACCTCAGTTATGCCTGGGTCCTTCCTCTATCATTCAGTGCCACCCAGCCAAGACACCTTCCTCCTCCAACACAGACCTGTGTCACCCCAAGTCTTTACAAAGCTTCCATTTCTGGAATCCCTGCTGGCTGGCTGTGACAAAGGTGCCAAGTAAATACAAGGGGAAAAGAAAATACAAACGAGTTGATCTGAGCTCCTGGGAGCTCCTGGACTCTGGACTGACAGCCAGGGAGCCTGCATGGGACCAACCTAGGCCCTCTGCATGTGGCTGACAGTTGCGTAGTTTGGTCTGTTTGTGGGGTTCCTAGAAGTGGGACCAGGATCTGTCTCTGGCCCAATAGCTGGTTTTTTGGAACCTATTCCCTACGGTGGGATGCCTTGCTCAGTCTTGATGCAGGGGAGAGGAGCTTGGTCCTGCCTCAACTTGATATGCCATGCTTTGTTGACTCCCATGGGAGGCCTTACCTTCTCTGAGGAGTGGATGGAAGGCGGGTAGATAGGAGGTGGGGGGAGGGAATGGGAGGAGAGGAGGGAGGGGAAACTGTGGTTGGTATGTAAAATAAATTTTGAAAAATAAAAATACAAATGGTATTGGGAAAACTTTGGGTATCCACATGCCAAAGGGTAGTGTGAAACCATCCCTCAGACCATCTACAGAAATTAATAATGGGGCCAAGATCTAAATAAAAGCTAAATTGTCAAACACTTAGAAGAAAAGAGAAGTGTAACGTATCTGTTCTTATGACAGGATTAGGCACATTCAGAGTGATATGGCCACAGATTAGTTTACTCCTGTGACAATAGGATAAATGACCTTGAGCCAGGTAATTAAAAGTTTCTCAGATATTGTAGTCAAAGTACAAGCAACTACAAAAAAAAAAAAAAAGAAAAAAAGAAAAGAAAAGAAAAGAAAAGAAAAGAAAAGAAAAGAAAAGAAAAGAAAAGAAAAGAAAAGATAAATTGGGCTTTACAAAACTTTAAGCAAGAACTTACGACCCAAACCCAGGGCACCAGATGGTGTTGCATGCTTCTAAGATCAGCACTTTGGAGGTAAAGGCACTAAGGGGGTGAGTTCTTGGGCCGCTTGGCCTATAAAGCAAGGCTCTTTCAAAATAAATAAATAAATAAGAATGGACAGAAGATTTCCTGAAATGTTAGTCACCATATGACCCAGAAATTCCATTCCTATATATCTAACAAATTGAAAAATGTAGATTCACACAGAGACTTATACACAATGTTACTAGCAGCAGTGTTCACAACAGCCTCACATGGAAATAATCCCAATGCCAGTCAACTCATCAACAGACAAAGAGTAATTTCTCTATCTAAGAGAATACTCTAAGAGAACAGTAGTCTACCATAAAAAGGGATGAAGTAACTAACCCAAACTGTAGCAGGGAAGACACACATAAGAAGCTACACACAGAACATGATTCTGTTCACACGAAATGGGTAGGATAGACAACTCCCCATTCACAGAAAGTAGATTAGAGATATCTAGATGGGGGAGGTGCACTAGGAAGCACAAATTTTCTTTGGGGGATGTGAAAATGTTCTGCAATTAGAAAGGGGTGATGCTGACATGATCTAACGAGAATACAAACCACTAACATGTACGTGTAGAATGATGACAAACAGTGCATGAGTTACATTCCTATCGAGGAAATGAACAGACATGTACACACGATTAAATGTACACACGATTAAATGTATAAAAACACCAGTCAGTAACAGACTGGAAATTTAAATATCCCATCCTCCACCAAAGGTGGTTCAAGGTGCACTGCTTTCCTCTGGAACCACATGAGTTCCTGAATGAACAGCTGGTCTGTCTTCTCAGCTCTGTCGTTCACAGATATGCACACATACACAGAGGTTCTCCACTCCGCTCTCAAAGACAGCAGCAGCTACAGGTCTCGAATCCACTGTAAAAGGTCTACGCTTTGTGGGTGACCTGAGCACCAATATACCAATCATGAGAGCATTTTGAGATGCATAGAAATTAGTTTATAAGCATTTAATTAAATTGAACTCATTTTCAGTCTAACATCGATGATGAATCCGACACTGCTCACGCCAAACAACACGTTCCGCGTAAGTAAACGTGGGGTGTGGTCTGACAAAGGACATACTGAATACATCGGAGATTCTACCTACCATTATAGCCCCGTTATCCTGGCCCACAAATATCCGTCTGCTGTCGTGATGGTAAGCCATAGCAGAGCAAGGAGCTGCCAGAAAGACAAGACCACACAATGTGAGAAAAGGTAAGTATTGGAAGCCATTTTTAAAAGCATATTATTATTAAGAAGAGTTATGCAGTTTAGGCTTTAAAAATAGACAAAAATACTTCATGAAAAATAAATTGTACAGATTGAAAATGTAATTGAAGTTTCCTGTGGCTTATGTTTAAAACTGGAATGGTATAAATCATCTCACGGTTACTTTTAGAACTGTGGGTGAAGTTAGCCAGCATGAAGTCTCGTCTGGGTGGAGCTCCTGCTATAGCACAGATGCCTCCAGACCCAGTGTTTCTGGGCATGCTCTGACATCCAGATGCTCACCCTGCCCTGCCACCCTTCCCCAGAAAAGACCAATGATTAGTTGAACTCTAAAAAATGAAGGGTACTGGCATGAGAATTCCAATCCCATGGCATATGTGAACAAGCAAGGAAACCCACCATGGGATTATTTTTTTCCTCAAGAGAAAAAGAAAAATTAATCCCTTTGCAATAGCACACACCCCAGTTTGCAGTAAGCGGAGCTGTGACTGCATGGGATAGCACCGACCTCTTTCATGCACACACCTGCTATGGCCAACCCATCCCTCTTCCAGAAATCATGGGCAACAGAATTTCTTAAGTAGTAGAAACTCCAAACTGTTTTCTTCTAAATCAGAACAAATGTGATTTCTACAACCGAACATTTGGAGACAAAACTGTTTGGGTTCACTCCCCATAAATAATTTTAACTAGCAATGAAAATGAAAGACCCATAGCATAAAAATGCATGGGGGGGGGGAATAAACCAGATGTTATGGTTTTGGATTAAAACTGTCTGCCAACAGTAAACAAACAAACAAACAAGTAAATGAAAGCTGGGCTGGGTGGTGCAAGCTTGTAACTAAGCATTTAGAAGGCAGAGGGAGGAGGATCGAAATTCAAGGCCAAACTGCCTACCCAGAAAGTTCCATGCTGCCTGGCATCCATCCATGCAGAGTGACACACTGTTTCAAATCCCCAAAGGAAAAGTCAAAGAGAAAAAAATCTCCAAAGGAAGTTAGAGCTTGAAAAGCTCATTCCATTAGGCTTATGCATTTCTTGGCTTTTATTTATTTGGTGTGTGTGGCGCGTATACTTCTTTGTGTATGTGTATGAATGTGCGGCCAGACGTAGACATCGGGTGTCTTTCCTTGATCTCTCTCTACCTTTATGTTTTGAGACAGGGTCTCTCACTGAACCTGTAGCTGACCAATTCAGCCAGGCTGGCCAGCCAATGAGCTTCGGAGATCTGCCTGTTTCCATCATCTTTCCTATCTCTGCCCTGCATCACTGGCACTGCAGGCAATCGGCATTGTGTCCAGAATTGCACCCCAAGATGATTGTAAGATTGCACATAGGAAAGGACTATTTCGGTTGCATTCAAGAACTCTGCAGGTGAAGGTAGACACTGACACCATACACAACTCATTGGATGTGTGTGGCTTTGAACTGGCTCCAAGTGCGCACACTCCTACATTTATGTTTTGAGTTTATAATGTATAATCTCATGTTTAATCATTATACCCTCTACCAGGCTTAGTGGCACATGACTTTAGTCCCAGGTCCCGGGCGGGAGGCAGAGGTAGGAGAATTTCTGTGAGTTTGAGGTCAGCCTGGTCTAAATAGGGAGTTTGAGGCCAGCTATGTGTACAAAGTGAGGCTGCCTGAATTCAAAGACAATTATAACCACAAAGATATATTGTTACACACACACACACACACACACACACACACCAACCTCAAGCAATTATAACAATCATCAGCTGCTTCAATGATTTAAAAGATTCACTGTTACCATTTTTGTTTGCTTATCAGCTGATGACAAATTTTGATGTTGGCTTTAAGCTTCAATTCTTTTAATGCCTGACACTATCATAAAACTGCGTATTTATGTACAATTTCTCATTTGTGTAAAAATGTCAATGTGCTGAGTAATTTTATGACGCTAGAGACTTATTTATTATATTATTGTCTTGTATGTGTGATGGGGGGCACACACGTGCCACAGTGAACATGTGGCGATCAGAAGATGACTTTCAGGAGTTGATTTCTCTTTCCACTGTGGGCTCCAGAGAGCAACCTCAGATTTCCAGGCTCATGCGGCATGCACTTCCACCCACCGAGTCAGCTCATGGACCCTAGAATTTTTTTTTTTTTTTTTGGTTTTCCGAGACAGGGTTTCTCTGTGTAGCTTTGCACCTTTCCTGGAACTCACTTGGTAGCCCAGGCTGGCCTCGAACTCACAGAGATCCACCTGGCTCTGCCTCCTAAGTGCTGGGATTAAAGGCATACACCACCACCGCCCAGCCCAGAATTTTTTAATTAAAAAAGCTTCCCCGGTTTGGTTTGGATATTATAATACCCTGGTCTGCTTTTCTGCCTTTCCCTCTTCTAGAAGAGAGGTTTCTAGTGGGGTAAGCAATATGAAGTTTAAAAACGGGAGTGGAGGGGTCAGGTACTCACAAAGCTTTACAAACAGGAAAGACACAGACCATCTTTCAAACTGATAGCAATATACACACCCAAGGCACCTGTGAGTCTGAAATCATGTATGTAAAACTCAGAGCACACTGCCGGATCCACCCACTACAGCACAGTCTCTGGTGCTGGAGCCCACCTGACGCCCTCACTGTTCACTATTGCTTTCGCACTATAGTGGCAGAGCTGAGGGGCTGCCATTGACTGTCTGGCCCATGGAATCTCAACACGGTCACCTGGTCCTGTGCACAAAACACCGTGGATCCACCTCACCCTTTTGGTAGGTAGCACGGTTCTGCAGTCACAAACAGGTGTGAACTGGAGTCATTGCCACAAGCCATCAACTTATATCTCTTCAGTCTCTTCATAAAATGGCTGCTGTGATGACATCATCAAATTTTATCTTCCAAGGAAAAAAGGAAAGGGCACAAAGAACCTGAGTCACCGCTTTTTCCTCAGCACCGTGAAAGTGACTCTTGCTAAGGAAAGCAAGGTTACAGGGCAGGACTGGCCACCGATGGCAGCATGTAAAGGGTTACCTTGGTCACAGGGAAGCTGGAATTGGTAGATGGCCACTAAACATCTCAGATCCAGTAATCTGCAGATGGTTTGTAGAAAGGACATTTTTCTTGTATTTTGAATTTAATTATGCAAGAAATGTCACGGGAAAATAGCAGTTACTTTTCACAATTCATTTCTTTATTTCCTCACTGCCATGCTACTGAAGCTTAGGCAATTCGGAAGTGTCTCAGCTGGGACTGGGGCTCAGCACTTGGGAGGCTGGACAGAAAGACTGCTGTGAGTTCAAGGCTAGCCTGGGCTACAGAGTGACGCCTTGTCTCAGACAGTAACAACAAAACACAACAGCAGCAGCTGTGTGTAGAAACAAACATGGCATGCAGTGTCAGGCAGCCACTGCAGAGCCCAGGGCCTTTTCTTTCCAGCCTTCCTTCTGTTTTTTTTTTGTTTGTTTGTTTGTTTGTTTGTTTGTTTGTTTTTTCGAGACAGGGTTTCTCTGTGTAGCTTTGCGCCTTTCCTGGATCTCGCTCTGTAGCCCAGGCTGGCCTCGAACTCACAAAGATCCGCCTGCCTCTGCCTCCCTAGTGCTGGGATTAAAGGCGTGAGCCACTACCGCCCGGCACCAGCCTATCTTCTTAAACTGGGAACTACCTCAAGAGAGCCAGTGAAGCCAAGAAAAGGACGGATGGGGACAGAGAGGACCATGGTCACATGCTCAAGATCTAACAGCCATGATGGGGTGTTGGTACCCTAAGGAAAAAAAAATCAGTCACAGCAGGGGCAGCGAGAGGGCTCAGTGGTTAAAGGCACTTTCTGTCATGCCTGGTGACCTGAGTTCGATCCCTAGGATCCACATGGCAGATGGAGACAACAGATTCCCACAAGTTGTCCTCTGACCTCCACTGGAACCATCTCCCTCCACACCATATAAATAGATGTAACTCACTGTTTCTAATTCACAATCAAGTTGCACAAAATATTTGGAAAAGGGAAGGCTGGAGCCACAGCTTCCCAGCACTGCAAGAAAAATAGTTCGGGGGACAAGGGAGGAGGGACGGAGAATCTGAAGAGTAACAACGGAACGTGGGGCCCAGCATCTCAGTCTCAGCATCTTAGGAGCATGAGCCCCAGTGTTCAGGACCCAAGAGGCTAAGTTACCACCCTACTGTGAACTATGGAGGAAAGCAGGGCTGGGAGCCTGAGAAGGTGAACACCAACAGCACTGAAGAGGTGTTCCGCCATGACGAGCACGCTCTGCCAGCACTGGGGTGACTTCCCTGACTGTTGCTCCCTCAGCGACCAGATCTGCGGCTGGGCCACTGGGAAGTAAGAAGCCATGAGTCCAGCCGAAGCCTCTTGTGTGGCTGGTGTAGCTAATGAGGCCCAGAGGATATCACCTCCAGAAGCGCTTTAACTAAGTTGCTTCATAGTTAAGGAGAGAATTCTGAGTAAGGAACTAAGGCTTTGGTGCTACAATACATGCAGACACGGGCAAGAAGAAAGTTCTACTACTTGGCATATCATGAGCAGCCTTTCAGGGAGTCTTCCAAGGTGCTCTGTATTCCATTGCTAATACTTTCTATTAAGCAGGATTCCAAAAGTGTTTCATTTTCATTGAGTGATTATAAACATAAAGAAGTTGACCGGCTGTCCAAAGCTCTTGGAAGGTCTAACACTGATAAACCACTAACATTCCCATCACACAGAAGGTCCTGAATAACTGCTGATCCATACCCATACCAAACTCGACGTTTTCGGAATGCTTCTTAGGAAAGCTGTGACCAGTGTCAACAGTAACCAGGACAACTGACATGAGGCCTCTTATGGAGGAACTTCACAGTGTCCTTCAGTAACAAACCATTAAGCTCACAACAAATCCATTTCTTTTCCTAGAGGGTCACCTAGGAACAGTACCTCAAGGAGTCCCACAGTTGTGGCTGTTCACTCACTAGTTAGGAGCTAAGACCCCATTACAAAAAAGGCCCACGTACTCCATTTACTCCTGTGAGTATGACTAGCCTTTAGCCTGCTCCTGTCCCTCCCCACCTCCCCATGTCACGGAGGCCCAAGGTGGAACACTTTCTAAATAGAGAATTCCCTCAGAAGCTGTCTCCTTTGTGGCTGTTTGGGACAGAAGGAGTGACCTCCCACTTGGCCTTGGGTGGCATCCAGGCATTTTCTGCAGGGCTTTGTCTGAGAAAAGCTGAAGAAAAGAAGAAAGATGGAGACATGGTAATGTGATGGTGTGTACACTGGCTGGACGATGTATGGGTAATTCTATGTCAGGCCATCCTAAGAGACAGGGTCTCATGTAGCCCAGGCTGGTCTTGAACCTTGCTATGTAGCTATGGGCAACCATGCCAAGTTTCATGTCGTGCTGGGTACTGAACTGAGCTGCAAGCATGCTAAGCAAACACTCTTCCAACTGAGCTACATGGCCAGCTTCTGAGAAGACTCTCCGTCTACAAAGTGTTGATCCTTGGTCCACATCTTTCTACAACACCGAGGGACAGTGAAAGGAGCAGCCGAAAGGCTGCTAACTCACTAACCTAACTACTAACCCTAACCACTGAGGAAAAAGTGACTGCTGGGCCAATGAGAAGGCTCAGCATTTAAAGGCGGATGCTGAAAAGCCCGAGTTTGCTCCACAGTACCCACATGGGAGACAGAACGGAATCGACACTTCAAGTTTTCCTACAACCTCCAAATATCCACCAAGGTAAGAGCACTTACACAGCTAAGAAACTGTAAAGGTCATTTTTGTGGAGTCACTACTGAGTTCAAGCTGGACAAGTTAGGATGAAGGAAAATGGCCTTTTCCTGTTTTGTTTTGCAATCCTTTCTTTCTTCAATTGTCGTCCTGTTTCAGTTAGGCTGGAAGACAAAATGCCTCTGGAAAGGAGTGCTCCTGTGGTTTATTACAGCCTGTCAGCGTCTTAGGCAACAAAGGCACATATTCTGAAATCCAGCAGCAATTTTTAGCCAGGCCTTTTGAAATTAAGTCATCAAAGGCATCAGAAACAAGGCCCCTAAGTAGAGAACTGTGTGACTTACAAGCCATTGTGTGGTAGATGCTGGGCCAGTACTGGCCGCTGTCTCTTTTCAGCCATACTCGGATAGTTCTGTGGAGACAAAGAGGGAGAGAGTAGTGCTCAGTCATTTTATCTATAAAATCTTCTGAATGGCATGTCAGCTAACTGGGCAGAACTGTATAGTATAGAATCATCTAATACTATAAAATCAGCACACACATTAGGATGAGAATTAACGCCCATGCCAAGTATTTGCAGACACTGTCATTTTTAAACATTTCCATCAGTGGCGTCTGACTCCCCATGTACATTAATGTACTTCACACAAGCACCAGCTCACCATTCTCCAGATTCAGTGCAAAGCAAAAAGCAGCTTTGGCAGAGAGAGTTTGCTACAATGCTTTAGAAAGGCTTACTCTCCAAAATATGCATAAAAGACATCCAAGTCATAAGAATGCTCACCCTCAGTGGTGTATGCAATGGGGTTATCTTCTTTTGTAATTCAGGACAATTTTGTTTTTTATTTAAAAAATTCAACATTTTTAAATCGATCTTACAAAGTTATTCAAAGGGAAATATATACATACACAGAATTTATTATATTATATATGGTATACATACTTATATATATTATGTATCACACAGTATGACCATGGTAAGTTATATAATACCTAGAAGTCAAGATTTCAAGTAATTTTAATAACGTAGAAACATTCACTATATAACAATATAGAAAGGAAGCTGAAAACTATGAACTACTTTTCTGGGTAAAACAGATTGTACCAACAAAGTCACATGACTGTCTCACCAGGAGACACTGAGGAAGGCATCAGGCACACAAAGAAAGAAAAGCTGGGTCCAGAGACACACACACCTACAATCCTGGCACTTGGAAGGCTAAACCAGGAGAATGATCATCATGAATTAAAGTCCAGCCTCGGACACATAGCAAAACCCTATCCCACAGAAGCAAAAACAGAAAAAATGAACTAGCATGCCTTTGGAAAAGCAGTATGGGATTGGGGAAGGAAAAGGGGTGTAAGTGCCTCAGTCGGTGGGAGGTCTCGCTTATCCACCACAATCCTCAGCCTCCTGTCCTGAAGAAAAGTGTCCCACACTGTGTCTCTGGCCTCTTTTTCATCAGGGCACACAGGGCTGTGAGGAAATCCTTTGTGTGCAGGAAAGTAACTGAGCAACAGAGCCAAAGGGCAGCGTGTGTGTGTGTGTGTGTGTGCGCGCGCGTGCGTGCGTGCGTGCGTGCGTGCGTGTGTGTGTGTGTGTGTGTGTGTGTGTGTGCACTGCAGAAGGAGAGAACAGCAGGGCCAGCCTGGGCCCCTCCTGCCTTTGCCGAACCTCTACGGCAGGCTCTCCCGCCCCGCCCCCTCTGTGGACTGCGTTCCCGCGGGGTCTGCTTCGCTCACAAGTTTCTCATCGTCCACTGTCATTCTTCGACGGCCGTGTTCATATTTCTAATCATGGGCTGGCAAGGTGCCTCCCTGGGTAAAGGCGGTTGCCATCAAGAATGAGGATCTGAGTTCGATCCTTGATACACAGTCAAAGGAGAGGGTTGACTCTCATGGGTTGTCCTCCATCCCTGAGCCGTGCCACTCACACACCCACACATACACACACACACACACAAACACAAAGATGAATAAATAAAAGTGTATTTCCAATAGCAACATGACAGCTGACAAATGTTGATAAGTTCAGACTGAAATATATAAAAACTAAGTGTGGATACATAGTTCCATTTATTTACCAAGTTATTTCCTTTTGAAGTTCAAGGCAAGTAAAACTCTTCCACAGGGACAAAACTCAAGAATGGCTGATTGATTCTGGGGAACAGCGCAGATTGTAGAGGTGTGAGGAAGAGAAAACGGCGAGGCTCTGGGGTTGATCACCAGAGCTGTGTCCATCTAGTAGAAGACGTCCCACTACTCTCAAGATGTGCATAGCCCACTGTGTCTGTGTGACTGGACGGCAACTCAAACTGGACAGTGATCTTCACTGACTAAGTTGATGACACCATGACACAGCACAGAACCCCACTTTATGTATGTCTTAAGGCCAATGGAATCTGACTGGTTTCAGTGTATCAGGAGGACAGAGGGACAGGAGTACCTGTTAAAACACCATGACAAAGGTACTTCAGCAAAAGCAAACCCGGGAATCAAGTGGCAAGCTTAGCTCCTGTAACTCCCCAGCTCAGGCCTTGAAAACCAGTGAGTTGCCATATTTCAAGTCTCCAGATGGTCCTCTCAGGTTATGCCCCAAGCTCTCCTCCATCACCATTCCACCATGAACTATTCTCTATAGACTTGTCCTTCGAGGTAGATAATAGGTTGGACACTATTTCAACACAACTCCATCTAAAAACTCAATGGAAGTATACAAGGATTATCCCTAGAACTGATTCACAAAAGGGGCCTTACCTGTGCTGACTATACTCCATGTTGCTTAAATCAGAAATGTGGTGATATTTTATTTCTGCTTTAATACATAAAGCTTGCCTGGAGATCAGAGGAAATAGCAAGCCATTTTAAGTAAACAAAGAAGTCAGGCAGTGGTAGCACATGCCTTTAATCCTATCATTTATCAGGCAGGATCTCTGTGTGTTCAAGGCCACACTAGGGAACAGAGCTAAGTGGTGACACATGCCTTTAATCCCAGTACCAACCATAGAGTTCTGGAGGCCTGTACAGACAGGAAGTGACAGAGCTGGCCAGGAAGAGGAAGTGATATAGCTAGACAGCAAGCCATATACATCGCAGAACAGCAAGGCATATAAGCCTGGGTAGACAGGAAGTCGCCCTTTTTGGAAGCTGCAGAGTTGGTGAGGTGAGGTTGCCTGGTGGCTTTCCCTATTTCCCTGATCTCTCTAAGGTTTTTACCCTATATTTGGCTCCGTGTTTTTTATTTATTAAGACCATTGAGAAACTGGTCTACACAGAAATGCTATGGTTACATTCAGCACAATACATGAAGCCAAAGCAGAGTAATAAGTTAAAGGCCAACTCTAAGGTGAGGATTAAGTCTACTCAATGATTCTCCCTCCTGTCCAAATTCAAGGTACAAAGGCCGCTGAAGATCAAGCCTTGTTCTATGCAGCTCTGCTTAAGCTCACTGGCTTTATTTACAACAGGCCCACTGAAGGGTTAAATCTGGCAGCTAACCACTGTCAAGATTTTTAAGTCTATGGAAGATGATGTTGGTAATTCACTAAAACTCTGCCACCATGAAGGTCATATGTAGCTGGAGTTTTTTCTCCAGGTCCCGCCAAGCCCCGGCAGTCCGACAGCCCACTTATAAAAGAAACACAGAGATGCTTATATTATTTACAAACTGTATGGCCGAGGCAGGCTTCTTGTTAACTGTTTTTATATCTTAAATTAACCCATTTCTATTAATCTATAAGTTGCCACGTGGCTCATGGCTTACCAGTATCTTAATATCTGTTTCTCATCATGGCAGCTGGCAGTGTCTCTCTGCCTCAGCCTTCCACTTCCCAGAATTCTCCTCTCTCCTTGTCCTGCCTATACTTCCTGCCTGGCTACTGGCCAATCAGTGTTTTATTTATTAACCAATCAGAGCAACACATTTAACATACAAAACATCCCACAGCACTTCCCCTTTTCTAGTGGGATACACTTTTCCATTTGTGCTCAAGAAGGGCAACATTCGGACATTAGAAGACCCAGTCGGGAGGAAATAATCTTAAAAGCCCATCTCTCCCACATGTCACTAGACCCGAAAAACAAAATCCACACCTTAGGGATGGTATTTAACCTAGCCCAAGGCCACACTCAGATCCCACTTAGCTGGATTCCAGCATTTGGAACATGGCGTCATTTTTCTTTGTAGAACAAACAGCATACAACTTGGTTGGCACAAATCTGACCCTGGTTAGGACCCAATCAGCAAGCTAGAAAACTGAAACTTTTATGGTATTCCCTTGAAAAGTGCTCATCGTATAAAGACAGAGAAGGCCAACCTCACTGGGAATCAGACTCCGAGCAGGCAGTAGACTTCAGCTTTATGCCCTCTACCTAGAGTTCTCATCTTCAACCCATTGCCATTCTTCCCCTCCCTGTATGGCTGAGGCCTTCCGTGTGTATGGTTCAATCAAACCAACATTAAATCTAATCCCTGATACCCCAGGATCCTCAAGAATCTGTATGTTAATGTTTTCCAGTGTCTACAAGGTACATGGGAATCTGTTTCATATTCTGATCAGAGTGTTTCTCCTTGCCTTAATGGGGGTTATAAAAAACAGGCTTCAACTGGACTAGTTAGTAATACTTTAAGAAATTCCAGGCTAAAACACTGACTAGTCAGCAAAGTCAAGCAAAGGCTGCTCTCCAGTAAGTTGAAAGCAACAGTGTGTGTGATGTTTTACTGAATGCAAATTACTCAAAACCTTGAACTATATAATAAGCCAGCTCCATTAAGCACCGAGATTTGGTGGTTTTGTTTGTGGCGCACAGGCCCAATGTTTTCTGGCAGAACAGTGTTGAAGCTGCTCCCTCACGTGTTTCTGTGCAGAACTAACCCAGCAGAACAGTTTGTACTTGACAACTCTACTCCCACCCCTAAAGTTTTGTTTGTGTTTGTTTGTTGTTTGTTTAAATTTTATTTATGTATGTAAGTTTGTTTAGGTATGAGTACTCTGTCTGCATGTATGCCTGCATGTCAGAAAAGGGCATCAGATTCCATTATAGATGGTTGTGAGCGACCACATCGTTGCTGGGAATTGAACTCAGGACCTCTAGAAAAACAGCCAGTGCTCTTAACCGCTGAGCCATCTCTCCAGCCCAGTCAGGCCGTGTTTTTCCTGCCACCTTTTCTACTCATTCCCTACTGTGGCTGGACCTCTGATATTCCAAGACCCTAGCAGCCTCAAAAGAAAACTTCCTAAAAAACACCTTAGTACCATTCTTTTTTTTTTTTTTTTTTCTAATTTCTGTTTTCAAACAATAGTCTGCTTTTCCAAAAGATACTTGGAATGGAAGTGCATCATTTCTTTCTGAGCCTACATAAGTGATTTGCAGGTTTCACCACAGCCCTATCCCTGTGGAGGGTTCCACCACCTATCTAGAAGGGAGCAGAGATGGCTCAGAGCTGTGGTCCTGTCCATCAGCACACGAGACTGCAGTTCTGAATTTTCAATCTTCCACACTAAGTGTCTGGGTACTGCGCTGCTGTGCAGGATAAGCATGAGAACAACTCAGACCGTAGTGACGTGCCCACTGCAGGGCTCTGAGGTGTTTGTCAGCATTCTAAACTAGAACACGTTGGCCAGAGTTTGGCCGCAGCACACAGTGAGAAACATACCTTTATCTGACCATAAGAGTGAGACAAATGAACGGCAGAATTATGGGTCACCAGGTAAACGTGCTTGCCTCTGAGCCTGAGGACCTGAGTCCGATCCTCAGAACCCACAGTGGGAGGAGAGAAACAGCAAGTACAAATGAGTAAGCGTGTATCATTTCCAAAAGAAAGATGGCAAACTTGGTTGAATTCAGGGATTTCAGGCTTGGCAACTGTTCAGGAGAAATCAATGAAATAGAAAAAAACAAAAAAACAAAACAAAACAAAAAACCCCAGAACTTCCCTTCTAAAAGTTAAAAGGTAAGAATCAGGATTTGGACAAAAGGTTAAATAATGAGATGGGTTATCAAATGGTATAGTAGCTTAATAGCTTATATTGTCACTAAAAGTAATTATGAAGGCCAGTAGATGTGTCGAAATGTTTATAAAATGCAGTTTTCTTTTTTAACACTTTTATCTGAAGTGTGTGTGTTGGTGTGTATACATGTTGGTGTGTACACATGCACACAGCACACAGGTGGAGGTCAGAAGACAACTTATGAGAGTCAGGCCTCCCTCCACCATGAGGGTTCTGGGGGCCCAATGTAGGTCCTCAGCCTTGGTGCCAAGTGCCTTTACCTACTGACCCATCTTTTAAGCCAAAAATACTCAGTTTTCCTTAAAAGAGCTAAATGACAGTTACATAACTAAGTTGTATAAGCACACTCTAGGGTGCTGCAGGCCCCAGGTAGAGTGGTGGGGTAGACAGCGAGAGGAGCAGCAAACACTGACTCTAGGTCCTTTCTAGGATCTGAGGACAACAGAGTCAGTCCCTGGGGACCTTCTGACAAGCCACAATTACACACCTTGCAATTAGTTCCCAATGTGCAGGGATGGGCTTTGTCTAGTGTTCAAGTTTAGTTATCAAAAAGAGAAAATGTAAAAATGTTCCACTCCTTAAGAGCAAAGAAGGCTGATGAGTGTAAACAAAATGAAGGCTTAGCTGTTGTGCAGCCTCAGGCACAAGAATCAGAGGCAACTTCAAATAAATGACAGCCGATTGTCCTTCTTAACAAGACCAACTCTGGAGGCTTCTGTGTGCCTCACTAAGACTCCTGCTCTGTGGTCTGCTGGCCATCAATAGGAACTTGGGCCTGGTACAGGCTTGGCCAAGTACAGCTGTAAGTTTTCTCAGGTCCCGAGTATTGTCCTGCCCCCACCCCTCGGTCTCTCAGTCATTCATAAAATATCATTCAGAGGCTTAATATTATTTACAAACTGTATGGCCTATGGCAGGCCTCTTGCTAGCTAGCTCTTATATCTTAAATTAACCCATTTCTATTAATCTATAAGTTGCCACGTGGTCGTGGCATTACCGGTCTGCTGGTATCTTGCTGCTCCTTTGGCGGCAGCTGGTGTCTCTGCAGACTCTGTCTTTCTCTTTCCTTCTCTCTCCTTGGATTTCCTGCCTGCCTCTAAGCTGCCTTGTCATAGGCCAAAGCAGCTTATTTATTAACCAATGGGAACAACATATATTCATAGTGTACAGAAAGACATCTCCCAGCAGCCCAGAGTCAGGAGTGTTTCCCTGCAGGCCACTATTGTGCAAAGAAGGGACTCTAGCCCCCATAACGAGACACGGATGGAAGGCACAGCTGGAGTTTCTGGATGGACTAGGCCCTGATAGGATCACTCCCAAAGGAGCAGAACACGGGGCCTGCAGATCGGGACTAAGAAACGAGATGCAAGAAGGCTGGGAGAAGCTGGGAGGTGGTGGCACACGCCTTTAATCCCAGTGCTCAGGAGGCAGAGCCAGGCAGATCTCTGTGAGTTCAAAGCCAGCCTGGTCTACAGAGTGAGATCCAGGACAGTCAGAACTGTTTCACAGAGAAACCTTGTCTCGAAAAAAAAAAAAAAAAAAAAAAAAAAGGCTGGGAAAGAGATTCTCCCAAAAGGCACCAGGCTCCCTGGTTTGAAAGATGTAATAGGCTATTACCCTCCAAGTGTGTCCCTGCTTAGTTCCCATAAGTCCTCAGCACTGAACTGTGCAGGTAAAGATTTTCCGCATTCTAGACCCACACAGGGATTCCGGAAACACTTGTGATCTGCAGAGAGCAAGCTACTCTGTGGTGAAGATGATGGACATTTTTTCACCTCCAGTTTATGCTTCAGGAGACAGAATGAGCAGGAAGTTTTTTTACAAATCACACAAGCCAACATGGCCACTGCAACACTGGCCGACTCAAGCTGCCTTGTCCGTCTCTTACTGGAAAGTGAGAAAAATCTTATAATTTTAAAACCTTACAAGAGATA
>CABHPR010151703.1:53490-74956 GCA_902168415.1 Peromyscus melanophrys | reverse complement strand
GTATATGCCCTGAAGTGGTAGCTGGGTCATATGAACCAAACACTGCATGTTCTCATCTGCATATCTTAGTTTCTAGTTTTATATGTGTGTGTTATGTGGGAATGACTGTGTGGAGATGCCAGGAAATTAGAAAGAGGCCCATGAAAGGAAAGAAAAAGAGTGTTTAGGAAAGAGAAGTAGAGTGGATAACAACATGTGTGATGTGAAAGTGAAGGGGGGCTACTGGAGTGGAAGGTTTAAGTGGGAGAGGGGGCAAGGAGGTTTCAGGAAGGAGGTAGGGAGAGGGTCAACTAAAATCAAGTATGTATAAAAACACTACAAGGAAACCTGCTACTTCGTATGCTAAACATAACAGAAAATCAAATCTCAAACCAAGTTTGTGGCAACACAAGCTTATAATCCCAGCATTCCAGAGGCTGGAGGCTGGAGCATCAAACTTTAAAGCTCTATTTTAGCTAGGCTAAATAAATGAGACTTCAGTAAAAGTACTAGAGTGGGTTGGATTTAAGGCTGCTCACAGTCTTGATGCTTTGCATTGTGGGAGCCCACAAAGGTTTCCTAGTGAGATCTGAGCTTGCTTTACACAGCAGGGCTGCATTAGGGGATGGCTTGACCATGTGCAAGGTCACCAGGTGTTTGGGATGGTCTACAGTTGCTGTGCTGGGGGAGATATTTGCTCCACCCCTTGGCATTCCTTTAAAAAGCCCTTTAGTAGGGACAGAAGGGGCTGGTGGGTTGAGACCCAGGCCCTCCCAAGGCTATCCTGTGTTTTCTGTCTGTCTCTCTCCTCTATACGTCTATCTATAAATTCCTAATTTCTCCCTGCTCAAAAGTACCCTGGGGGAATAAGAGGGAGCTGGTCTCCACATTGCATGAAGTTTGTTTCTTCTCTCGGGAAGATTCAAGGTGTCTGCTATCTCCCCAGGAGTTGTACAACTGTATGAAGTGATTTAAGTCTACACTGCCTCACAGTGTGAAGCACTTGATGGGCCCCTTTAGCACAGAATTAATGTCCTTCATTTCTGGAAAAAAAGTAAACTGTTGATTAAAAAAAAAAATCATGGACTGGTGAGATGGCTCGTTGAATAAGGGGCATACTGCCAAGTCCGACAACCTGAGTCATCATTAGAACGCACGTGGTGGAAGGCGAGAACTGACTCCTGCAAGTGGTTCTCTGGCCTCCACACACATGCCATGGCACCTCCCAAATAAATAAGTAAATAACAGAATATGTTTTTAAAGTTGCATATCGTCATTTCTGTCTAATTCCATTGGTTGTGTAATAGACTGTGCATACCTCAGTGTGTGCAGTGGGTCCCAAAGGTAGGAGTACCAAGCATGCTTTGGAGTCGTTATAGAGCTGGCCGTCATCTTGACCAAAGACAATTGTTTGTTTGAGATGTTTTCTTGGATTTGATAAACAGTATTAATCAGAATTCAGGGATTCCAGCTGATGGATTCTGGGAGTTACCTAAAGTGCCACTGACCTCATATAGGACTCAGTATACGGAAATAGATAACTTTTTGTGGGTCATATGCTTGAGCACCTGAGGGACAGAGAATGACTGAGACCGTAGGTCACAATGCCTTCTGGAACAGTCTCTCAGACTAACCGTGTTCTCTTCACTCTTCTCTGAATCTAAATATTTTAAAGCAAATGGATCAGAGAGGAAGCAAGAGGATTCTGAAAGGGGAGTCGCCATAGCTTCCCACAGGAACTATCACTACGGTGTGAGCCAGACCCTTTCTGTAAGTTTTGTCTTCTAGTTCTTCCAAAGGCCAGGGATGGAAGGTGATATTATCCCCTTTCAAATCCGACAAACTGACAGAGAAATACATACAAGGCTGTGTAGTGGATGTGTGGTCTGAAACTTGAACCAATGTCTGTCTGTCTTTAAATGCCAAGGTAAATCGACTGCCTTTTATTGTATTGTTAGTGTTTACACACACACATATACACACACTCTGTCCTCTGTCTCTTTTATACACACACATGCAAGTACACACGTGCATACATACATGTGTATGCACTCATGTATACATGCATGCTCACAGATACATACTTATACACATATAGACATGCACACACACACACACACCTCATATACATGCTCACATATGCACTCACATACAATATTTGGGCATCATAAAACTGAAAAGGCTGTGAAGCCGTGTATTATTCAGAAGTCCCTGTCAAAGGTAAAATGTAATTCTGGGTATGAAAGCACTTTAAAGCTGGGAAGTGCATTATAAGTGCATGATCACAGTGTTATTAATCAGCCCAGAGGAGGGGAAAAATGAGCCATGCATAATTTCTGTATTTCTTCTTCAGTCAGGTGATGATAGAGCACCTGCCCATTAATCCTTGCCTTATTAAAACAATAACAGCCAATCCAAGGAATACACTGAAGTTGATGTGTAGTTACAGTAAATCACCGTTTGCTTTGATGTGAAATGGAAATAGCACTATTTCAAGGCGGAATATATTCTCTATGGTAAATGTTTTCGACAGGAAATCCTGCTAGGCTTAAAACTTTGGGGCAATGTCAAATCGTCAGCTCAACGTTGAGGCATAAAGAGGAGCATGTCTGCGGAAGCATTTTGCTGTAATGTCAATATGGTGTCACATTTGTTTTCAGTGGGAAGACATTGCCTTTGTGACAACCGGTATTTCAAGAAAATAGGCCTTGGGTATGGGGGAAGCACATTTCCCTTGGACTGGCCCTCTCCCCCCCACTTCTGGCTTGTTCTTCGGTGGCATAGCACATTAACGATGAACTTGAAGACAATCCTGAGAGTGAGCGATGATATGTAGCCCTCCTTACATTGCCTTGGCACCCTGCCCATAGACACCAGCAGCAAGAGCCTTGATTTCATTTTAAAAGGAGTTAGAAGAATGTGAAGAAGGTCATAGCCATCAATCTGTTATCACTGTGCTGGATGGGATCTCTTTAAGGAGGAGTATGAGGCATATCTTAAAGCCGCCAATGAGGGTTCCAATGACAGTCCTCATCTCACCGCTGCCTAATGAAAGTGTGCAGTGTCTGGGAGAGCCCACATGTGCTGTACAACCAAAATGGTCTAAGAAAATGCTTTCATACTGAATTGTTCCAGCTAGAGTCAGCAAATAGTCAATATATACAGCCAGACACGAATATGGAAGTAAGAAAGCACATTTTGCCATTCGATGAGATTTTATTAACTTCACGTCCTGGTGAGTGCGGGCAGCAGCTGCTCCGCCGAAGCTGAACATCCCCTGAAAACTGAGAGTGGATGTGAAGGCAGAGTGTAGCCTTGAGGGGTCTGAATGTCCCAGAAGGTACCCCCGCCACACTAGCTGTAGCCATGAGATTTCTAGGGAGTGTGTCATGTCCTTTGTCCTATTCCACTTGCTTTAGTTTAAAGGATAATTTAGAAGATGAGTATATGGTGCTTAGCATTCCAATCTTCCAACACAGGAGTTATCTTTGTGAGATTTTATCTCGCTTTTAGATGCATGCACATATTTTTATATAATTAAAATTCTGATGCATTTTCAAATATGTTTTATTTATCACTGTTAATATAAAGTTACAAAGTTACAAAGTTTTAATATTCTTCTGCAGTTACAAAGTTTTAATATTAACATTTCATAGTCTTTTAATCTATCAAGTTGATACGCTACAATTTAACTATTATCTTCCTTTTGTATATTTAAGTTGTAAAATTTCCTCTAGTGAATATGACAATGTAATAAATTCCTTTGAAAGGACACCTTTTTTTATTTTCTAAGATGTTTTCTTAAGCTAAATTTTTGAAGAATAGATTTAGAGGGTCAAGGCCATTTTATTGTTTAAACAATTTACCTTTACAGGTTTGCTTTCCTGAATGATGTCAATTGATCTTCTTTTTATTTATGTTGTTGTTTTTGGAGAGTCCATACATGTATTAATGAATAGACCTAGTATTGATTTGCCTAACCAAGTGTGATAATTGTATCAATAATGGCTCCAGGAAGACACAGAAGTCACACTGTTGGTTTTTTTTCATTCCTTCCCATCTCCAGACAATAACTCCCTTTTCCCCTAGTGTTAGAACCAACTAGAAGTTCCCTGGCACAGGGACCTAGTGGACACTTCCTCAGAGAGTGAAATCATTGCTTGAATATTGATGGGAAATGTTCTTCATAGACGTCTGCATTTGAATGCTTGGCCCCTGTTTTGGTCCCCAACCGTTTTGGGAGGTTGTAGAACCTTTAAAGGGGGGAGGGGGGGCTGGACAAGTTCTAGGCCAGCCCCACTTCCACCGGAGGCCTGTTCTGCCTCCTGACTGCCCCTATGATGTAAACAGCCAGGCCATGGTCATTGTAATGGGCTGTATTCCCTCACCCCATGAACCCAATTAAATCCTTAAGTGGCTTCCTGTCAGATGTTAGGTCACAGGGGCAGGAAAACCAGCTAATAGCCAGGGGTCACCCTTGTGGTACACAGAGCAGAGAAGACAGTGGTGGCTGGGGCCCAAGTGGTAAACAAACAAAATCAAAACCAGCCCAGCACGATAATGATGGGAAGTTTGTGTCCACAGCAGCATAGGGCACATGCAGAATCTCATTTGTGTCTTATTTCACATCTCTCTCCGAAAGGCCTGGAAGGCTTCAAGGGTTGCATTTCCTTTGTTATGAAAACTACGTCCTAATGAAAGAGCTGGAGACTTTGGGAAGATCATTCAGGAAGACGAGAGAAAGCCACAGGTCTGTGGGCTGTGCGCTTGCCCCTTGGCAGTCTTGTTATCCACAGCACCTCTGGCTTTAGTCCTCTTAACAGCTTGTCCACTTCTCCAACCCTGTAACCTCCCTGAAGGTTTGCTGGAATGAAGTTTCCAGTGTCGGGTACACACTACAACAGTTTATCCGGGAAAGAACTTGATGGCCTGATAGCATTCCAGAAGGCAGCTGAGGGCCTCTGGGCATTTGTGGATTTGGGGGTTTGTGAGTCTAATATAAACAAATTATGGATCATTACATTTCTGGCTTAGGCTTGAGCACTGGGGCATGATTTTAGTTCCTATACCTGCATATAGGTTCACGTTCAAATTAATGTCAAGTAGAACTGCTTTTAATGTGAAGGTTCTCTCTCTCTCCCTCCCTCTCTCCTTTCCTTTTCTTTTTCTGCTTGTGGTATTGGGGCCAAACCCAGGCAGAGCATTGCATATGCTAGTATTTACTCTACCACTGAGCTACATCCGTAGGTCAATATGAAGGCTCTTCCTAAATGATTCCAACGTACTGGTTACATTCAATGACTGTTGCTCACAAATCCAGTCAATGAAGAAAAGTTACATGGTAGTTCTCCCAGGAACAGTGGTGGGCAAATCCAATCCATTCTTCACTTGGAACATGGAAGGAAATTCTAGCAGATGGCAAGGGGACTCATGCCATAGTGAGTGGTACTGGCTGTATCTCCATTGGACAGCAGCGTGTTTGGCTGACCACCATCTACCATGTTAATGTAATGGGACTCATCTGGATGTCACAGGCCTTATGCCTTTGTTTGCTTCAATCTGTTCTTTTGTTTGTGTAGGTTCAGATACTATCTCTACAGATCTTGTCCCTGAGTTCTTGTTGGTAGTTGTCTAGGCAGCACACTAATAAGAATAATTAAGGTTAATACTTAGGTATCCAAGGCAACATTCTTCTTTTATCCATAACTCAAGTTATATAATTGGTTTGCAGAGGTAAGGATACCAAAATGGTGACCTTGGCCTCTGTGCATTGATGTAAGAAAGGACAGAAGAGAGGGGTGGGAGACTTTTCAAAACACCCTTAAAAGACTGTATGAATTGTCCTCTGAAGAATTCATGGGAGTTTGAGTGACCTAGTAGTCTGTACCCAGCAACTGTCTGCATGATATTAGCCACCTGGCTCATTTGAGCTATGCTTTCTACTCTTCACTGTGAAATGCAAGGGCCAATCTTTCCATATCTGCATGGCTCATAATGAAGTCTTATAATCACTGATTCTTTCTTCCCTCCCTGCCTCCCTTCCTGCCTCCCTCCCTGCCTCCTCCCTCTGATCTTCTCTCTCTCTCCTTCTCTTCTTTCTTTCTTTCTTTCTTTCTTTCTTTCTTTCTTTCTTTCTTTCTTTCTTTCTTTCTCTCTTTCTTTCTTTCTTTCTTTTTTTCTTTCTTTCTTTTTTTCTTTCTTTCTTTTCTTTCTTTTCTTTCTTTCTTTCTTTTCTTTCTTCTTTCTTTCTTTCTCTCTTTCTTTCTTTCTTTTTCTTTTTTCTTTTCTTTCTTTTTTTTTTTTTTTGAGTCAGGGTTTCTCTGTGTAACCCTGGCTGTCCTAGAATAAGGCTGGCCTTGAACCTGGATATTCTCCTGCCTCTGCCTCCCAAGTGCTAGGACTAAAGATGTGTGTCACCACTGCCCAGCACCACTGATTCTTTTTCTAACGTTTAAACTCCACTTTTTGAAAACAATAGTCTCCCCCTTTTGATTTTTTTCACAGTACTACCTCTCGAAGAATGCGGTTGATGAATTCTAGACTTCTTGGGGATTACCAACATGTAATTCTCTTTGGGTACAGAACAAACTGTAGCTGCCAGCATCATTTTTTTCCTGCTAGGGAGAGGACATAGTTTCCAGTTTGTTGGTAGTGATTCTAAGTACTCAGGGCAAGTGTATGTATATGGGAAACGTAGGTAGTGTGCGTTGGGCATTCAGTGCATAGGTCTGCTCTACAGGCAGGGGTTGTGAAACTATGTACTTTGGAATCATATGATACTATGAACAGGTGTGCAAGAGCAGTCTGCTGTTTTCAGCCAGGCAATACCTTTTGTCCTTAGCAACCCACAGAGGTCGAATCATTTCTGACGCTTCTGAAGTTGAAGGAGCAGGGCAGTTACCAATTGTTATTATGGTTGCTCACTAATTCCTCTAGTGGAGTTCATCAGGGTGAGAGATAATCCAAAAAGCAGATAGTCATAAATCATGCGGCTCTGTCACAGAACTGTGAGACGCAGTTTCTCTCCAGCCAGTGAACTTTCTGCTTGTTTGTGTTAGGATTATGAGAAAAAGAGCCCGGATTCCACAAGTTCAGATACCAGTTTCAACACTGCTCCACCCCTCTTCCCCAGACAACCCCAGCAGCCAGGTAGCAGGAAAGATGATGGAAGAATGGCCATTTAAGGCCTCTTTAGTAATTTATCCAGAGCTGACCTTGCTGGGATGGGTTTTCTAAGAAGAAAGTTGATGTGGGTTGTGATTGTCGGACTTCATCTGCTAGAGCCTCCAGCAGGAAGTTGGGCCTTTCTAGCCAAACATACTTTTCACATCACCTCACACTCCTCCACCCCCTACCGAAACTTCCCCACTGGCAAAACCCAGGAGGGCAAACACATCCTTGCCTACCAGTACATGCGGCCACTTTACAAATTGCTAATCTCAAAGCCTGTTTGCTCGCCAAACAGTGCCCTCCCCAGCAAAGCCCTCCACAAACAGAGCCACGCCCGGCCTGCAGTTAGGATGAAGGGATTACTTTCTAGACTTGGCTGTGGTTTCAGCTGCCAAGAACACCATCTTCCTCCTCCTGGAAGCTAGCTCTCGGCTGCAGCCCCTCCTCCTGGCTCCGGGAAGCCACCCTGCCTCCAGGGGGCATTCAGTCTGCGAAGCTGGAGTGCTGCCTCTGTCTAAAATCACAGCTTTGGAGAGACCAGCTTAAGGAAGGCTTAGGATAGGAGGAAGTGGCAGGGTGCCCTGGTGCTGGCTGGTCCAGGTGACTGGGGCCAGGTGACTTGCGTCTTCTGTGAACCCAGACAGTATCCAAAGGGCGCACCGCAGAGTTCTTGAATGCAACCAGTCTCTCGAAGTACATGCTGTTCTTGCCAGATAGTTTTAGGTCAGATCAGCTTAGCACCACATTGTAGATGTTAGTTTTGTTATTTTATAACAGTTTAAAGCATCCATTTAAAATTACCTCCTCCTCTCCTTCACTGTCTACCCTCTATGTCCGACCTTCCTGCTGAGGTCACTCTTCCCCTTCCTGAAGTATAGTCTTCAGAAGTCCCTTTCCTCAACTTCTGTTTATAGTAAAGCCAGTTCTTGTTTATAAGAAGCTACATTTGCTTCACTCTGATCTTTGAGACATAACTTTGTTGTGTGTTTTACTAACAGCTGGGAGGCTCCTAGCTTGACCTCTGCTGTTGCCATAGAAACCACCGCCACTCTAGATGTTGCCTGACCTGGCTTTTCCGTTACTCACCACGTTTGGTCTTCTGCAATGTCTCCCCAGCACACATTGATGAGGAAGGAACACTTTTAAATAGAGAGCATATCTCATTACTGCGTATCTCTTTTGCTTGGGGGAGAGGGTATTTTCCAAGCATTTGGAGTACGTTTTTCATTAGTTCCTCAAAATTCTCAGTTCTCCCCAAGCCCTCTCCTGCATTCTGACCACTTCTAGAACACTTACCAGGTTGATAATTCTTCCTTCAGCTATTCCAAGCTGCAGCTGCACCCATCTGTCTTATTCACGGTTTCTATGCTGCAATGAAATGCCATGACCAAAAAGCAAGTTGGGGAGGAAAGGGTTTCTTTGGCTTATACCTTATAATATAATACCATTATATTATATAATGCTGTTCATGATTGAAGGAAGTCAGGACAAGAACCCAAACAAGGCAGGAACCTGGAGGCAGAAGCTGATGCAGAGGCCATGGAGGGGTGCTGCTTACTGGCTTGTTCCCCATGGCTTTCTCAGTCTGCTTTCTTATAGAACCCAGGACCAGCAGGCCAAGGATGGAATCACCCACAATGGGCTGGGCCCTTTCCCATCAATAACTAATTAAGAAAATGCCTTACAGCTGGATCTTATGGAGACGTTTTCTTAATTAAGTTTCCCTCCTTTGAGATAACTCTAGCTTGTGTGTTGCATTGACATTAAGACTAGCCACCACACCATCCATTGGGTTTGAGGGATTTTATATTGTTGCTATTGCTTTACAAAGTTTTCTTTAGCTTGTTTGCAAATCCTCCTGGTAGTTTTTTAAATGTCAGCTTTGTCTGTTCATTTTTTAATTGCATATCTCATTACTGCGTATTTCAATATTTGGTAATCTAGGTGTGGTTCTCATGTTCTTATTAGTTCTTCCAGTTCTCATGTATGCTGCTTTGCTTGCTTGTATTTTAAGTTTTTTTTTTGATAGCTTATACTTAGTTAAATTTGCTTTACAGAAATAATGAGGGTTTTTAAATAGAGAGCTTTCCTTGAGAGATTTGCATTTCTTGTGCTTGGGGCTTTGGGGAAGGGATGACCTGGGACGTGTTAGCACACTCAAGGGTCTTAGTTTGCTGCACACATTTTGGGTTCGCCATGCCTAGGGCTCAGTTTCTGCTTCCAGAAACAGAACGGCTCCTCCACTCAAAGCAAGCCTCACTGCACATGTTGTATTTTCTCTTTGTGTTCACCGCCCCCTCTCTTTCCCTTTCCTTGTTTTCCTGTTATCCCCTCCTTTCCTTGTATGTGTGTAAGTGTGTTTACAGGTGTACAACTTTTTCCTAGTGCTGAGGCTTGAATGATTGAACACAGGGTCTTGGTGTTATAAGCATGGCCCTATTGTCAAGCTACAACCCCTCCCCCCCAGGTTATGTCTATGCTTTCTTGGAACGTTCTCTTTACTTTTTGTTTTTTTTGTTTTCCCGAGACAGGGTTTCTCTGGGTAGTGTTGGTGCCTGTCCTGGACCATGCTCTGTAAACCAGGCTGGCCTTGAACTCAGAGAGATCCGCCTGGCTCTGCCTCCCGAGTGCTGGGATTAAAGGCGTGCGCCACCACCACCCAGCTCTCTTTACTTTTTTTGATAGTCAAACATGCATTATAATATTTCCTTAGTGCATTTATACAGGATTTTATTATATCGTAGCAGAAGGGCCCGAGACAGAATAGGCTAAAACAGAAAAACGTATCACGTGAGAGCATGTTTGAGTCCTTCTCTCCTAGTTTTAACTAACCTATGCTGCAGAGCCTTGAGGATGTGCTACTCTTGGCTTATTGGGTATAATTCATGGTGATTTTTTTTTCACTGTTTTCAAGAATTCCATACACGTGTGCTGTATTTATATGATTTCCACCCCGTACTCTCTCTCCCTCCTCTAATTCTTCCTTTGTCTCCCTACTCCAATCCCTGTCACACCCACAACCTCTTCTTTATTACTGTTCCCTCCGGTCATGAAGAGGACTTTTGTGCCACAGAGAGGAAGACGGTCAGGTGTCTGTTTTTGAATGCCTGGTTTATTGGTCACACAGGAAAAGAGGAAACGAATCTGACGTGGCAAATGGATCTAACAAGCTAAAGCCCAGCTCCAAATGAAGCCACCCATACCCGGAGGCCGTCTGCACTCACAGACAGTAGGTAGAGGAGCACGAGTCCATTGCCCAGTGTGCCGCCACGAGACTCACTCCACGAGACGCACCGCACAAGCCTGTGTATCTGTTTGTTGCTCACGTGGTGAAGGCGTGCCAATGCGGAACACATCACCTACCTCTGGTTTTTGTCTGAGAGCCTGCTCTATTTTTAGTCTTCTCGCTGTTCTGATCCCCCTGATTGTAAACCAGAAGAAAATCTGATGAGACTAACAGGAGCCACCTGCCTCGAAAGGGGAGAAAGGCAGCACTCACCTGGGTGTCTTGTCTCTTTTCTCTTGCGAAGGGATGAATGGTTCCTGATTGGTTGCCCAGTGATGCCGAGTGGGTAAATAGCAACGGGCAGATGGAACTTTGGTGTCAGATGCCTGCTTTCTAGAACTCTGCTTATTTCAAAGCCAAAGAGAGCCTCTGACGATCGTTTACCGGAGACATAGAAGGCAAGAATGAGCAAATGCAGGCATTTAGAAGGATTTCTGAAAAAGCCATCTTCCTCAGCTTTCTAAGACCATAATAAGAAAAGGAGCAGGAAGATACTTTTTAAATTCCCAAGAGCTATAGTAGGCAAAATTACTTAATGTATAACAACATTTGAAAACATGAGATAAGGGCCAGTGAGATGGCTCGGGGGTAAAGGCACTGGCCATCAAGGCCAATGACCTGAGTTTGCTGCCCGGAACCCACGTGGCAGAAAGAGAGAACTAACTCCTGCAAGTCTCTGGCACCACGTGTATGTCATGGTGTATACATGTAAGCACACACAATAAGTTTTTTAGACAATTGAAATGAATAATATATAAACTGTAACTATTAGGATCTCACTGATATAGTATGGGGCAGACTAGGACAAGTACCAGGCCTGGGTGCCTTCTGCTTCCTCCAAAGAATTTTCCCTCATACTCTCTGCAAATCTCTTTGAAAAGTATGTAGTGAACACCTTCACGCAGAAATGTAAATGGCCGGGAGGCTGCTGGGCTCCTGCTTTGGTGTCTAAGTGGAGATGTTTTCTGAGGCAATGCTAGGCAGCTCCCGTGAAAACGGCACATCTACCGTGTGGGAGAGGCTGCCACTGAGGAATGAGTGCTTTCTGGAGTCATGGACCTCTCCTGGGATGTTGGCAGCGCCTCCCTCCAGTGGTGCTCATCATGGCCAGATGTACTTTATCCAGCTTTCTTCATGGAGCTTAGGTTTCAGAGCTGGAAACTTATATAGGTGTTCCTCAATTCTGATACGGTAAGTCATAAAACTGTGAGAAATAGAAAATACCATATGAAAATGAGCTTAATATCTCTAACATGTTGATCCTCCGGCTTAGCCATATGGTTCTGAGTCCCAGTGGCTTCCCCCTCTGATTGCAGAGCCGAGCGAGAGCTGCATGCTCACTGCTGTGGCTCAGCACCGTGACAGCATATCTTGCCATATTTGCCTAGTCAGGGAAAGTGTAGACATAAAACATTCAGAGTGTGGTTTCAAGTGAACATGAATTGCTTTCGCATCCCACAAAGTTGAAAATTAGTAAATGGAGCTATAGTTAGGCAAGATCCCTCTGCTTAAGTTTCCTCATTTTGTCTTTTTCCAACTCAGTGCTGGGTGGGAGGTTGGGGCTCTGAGTACCAGCTGCAGAATGGGGCCAGAGTCCTGCCTGCCTGATGGGCTGTGGGGTCTAGGATAGAAGCAGAAAGAGTGGAGAAGATGGGAACCCTGGCTGGAGTAGCTGGGGTGTTGAACATCAACATTGTCTCAGACTTTGATAGCAATTTTTCTTTTTGTGTAATACCTGGCTTTCTTGTTTCTTGTTTTGTTTCTTTTTGCTTCCCTAAACTCTTGCTTTGTAAGTCAGGCCGTCGCCTTTGTTCCGCAGGCCTGCACTCCGGTAGGGTACTCTGCTCAGAGAGGGGATGTCTCACCTTTTCCCAAGCGCTGCCCCGAGAGGCCACCTGAACAGGACTCAGTAGAAGTCACTCTCGCCTCTGCTAGTCTTGCTTCTTTCTTAGATTTCTGGGACACAGCCAGAGGTGTTGTTCTACACTGGGCCCTGGCTGAAGCCAGTGTGTACCATTCCACTGATTGTACCCCAGGTCCCACTACAAATATGGCATATTTCCAGATGAATTACTTCACATTGTCCTGGAGGGGAGGGTGACTTTAAATGCTCTTACAAGGGAAGGAGAATAGGGAATGGCACTATTTGAATTTGGGCATCAGGATAGTTTGGGCTTTGTCTCATAGCTATACCGTAGTGAGCATTTAAGCAAACATTCATGGAATAACTTAACATCTGGACATAAATTCTAGATTTTTGTTCAAAATCGAAGGTTTCTGCATCCAAAAGCGGTATCTGGCCAGGTCTAGCTGAATCAGTGCTGAGCAGGACGATTAGGAAGGGAAGTACCCACATCTTCCTTCCTGTGCCTGCCCGCACTGAACATTTCCACCTGCATCATGTCACATATGTCCTGTCTACTTTCTACCTGGGGACAATGATATACAAAATCTGCGCATCATTGTACTTGGTATGTGAGTAGGAAAGGCTATCGGGCCTAAGGACCTCTTCAATAACTTGTCCCCAGCATAAAACCTCCTACTTACGAGCCTTTTATCCCAAATGTCTACAATATCCATCATAATGATACCTTTCTATGCCGTTGTTTAGGTATGCCACACTTCTGCCTGCCGTTGGCAGCCCTCCTGGACTTCGGTTAATCACATGGGCGTTGGGAGTATTAAGTTCACAAGTGGGTGCAGAGAAGATATTTTGATTGAATGGCAAATCCTCACCACCTGAGTGATTCCTGCTTCTGGAGAATGCATTAAACAGTTATGCTCTGCATTTCCATTAATCTCAGGGATGCGGCTGCTGTTATCGGTTAAATGCCATGGTTTGGGTAACTTCTCCTGACCATATCAACTTCTCATGGCAGAAGTTTTTGACACAAAGCTGTGTTTAGAATGTTTCTACAAGAAAGTAGGGCTTGATCTAATTTGCCATCCTGAATTCATTTCATCTCGTGGGCTTTTATGTTTCAGCTCCCTGAGTGCTGTTAACATGAAATCCTTCAGATGCTTTGAGTCCTAATCCTGCGGTTCTGCTCGCTGAAGATAAGCAGCAATTTCTCATTTTATTTTATTTCATCCCGGGTTACTAATGGGTCTAAATCACCTCCTTAGCTGTGCCGGCAGGACCAAGCGAGAAGAGAAGAGCCAAGAAAGAAGGGGAAAGAAAATGAAAGGACTCAGGAGGATGTGCGAAAGAACAAAGCAGGGAGAGAGAGAGATACACACACATTTTGGCTGCTGATTGCTTCAGGGCTGCGAGTCTCCTGCATAATAAGCCTGGAATTAGAGAGTCCATCGTCAGATCCTCAAAAGGAAGTACATGGGGATCTGTGTGGCCAGGGCTGCTGCTTTCTTTAAGTTGGAAGATCAAAGGATGGGAATGTTGTCAGGACCCAGGGTGACCAGACAGAAATTCCTGAGCCTGAGTGTCCAGGTTTGCATGAGAAGTGTCCACCTCCCAAAGCTCGTGTGGAGGCTCAGGCCCCCAGTGCACCCCAGAGCTCGAACCTTTGGGAGGTGATTGGATCATGACGGTCAGTCCTCTTGAATGGATTGCACCATGGTTGGGCTCCTAGCTTAATACAAATGGTTAGGGGAGATAAGCTTTGTTATGAAGTTCATCCCTCCCCTCCCTCCAGCCCTTCCTTTTCTCCAATTCTCCTCTCCTTTCTCCATCTTCCTCCATCTTCCTCTTCCTCTTCCCTTCCTGGCCAGCATCGGCTCTGTCATATGTTACCCAATAAGCTTCTGCCTCGTGGCAGGCCTAAGAGCAATGGAGAGCTAGCCCACCTCAGCCCACTATGGACTGAATCCTTCAACAAACCAAGTTGTTGTCTCTCAGATATTTTGCTAGAGGTGGAAAGCCAACATACTCACTCAAGTTGGTCTCTTGTGTGACTTGAAAAGTCACACGGAACATTTCTCTCAGCAAGGACATGTGACCAGCAAGGTCTTCGTAAGAAAATAAGAATGAGCGACCACAAAGAATTGATAATGAAAATGCTCCTTTCAGAGAGAAAACAGCTCGGAAAAATATACAAAACCAGAGCCTTTGAGTAGCTGCCACTCTTAGCTATTTTAGCCCCCTCTCTGTGCTTTTCCTATAAGGAAATTGAAACCAAGAAAATGGAAATGGTGTGCCCAAAGTCGTGCAGTCAGTATGGGCCACACTGCCTGCCATGCGTCCTCTTCACATTGTTATGTGGGCAAAATCAGGACAGACAAGAGTTCGATGCATTGCCATTTTAAAGGCGAGCCAGTCCTAGGACCAAGGTGGGTTTTTGTGGTCTTGAAAGCTTCAGCTATCCAGACTATGCCTGACGCCCTGTGTGTGGCAAGCAGAGGCAACATTCTGCAGCCTGTGCAGCCTGTTCAAAGGGCTGATGTGGGGTGGGACTCACTTCCTGTGTGCCATGATTCAGTCTCTATTTGGGACAAAGGGAAGGGATTTAGCCGAGGTTCCTGGGTTTCTAAGAAGTAGAGCATGGTTCTGTGTGTTCCTTCTCCAGCAAGGGATTAGATACAAGTCAGACACCCCAATCCCTGGCCAATGCCAGGGGGCACTGGGCAAAGCCCCTGCTTTGGCCATCTCTCGTTTGCTGCAGATGAAAATGAACTTGTGGCCACCTACACGCTGACAGGAGAAAGGCTTCGAACCCTTTTAGAGCTGCTTAGTCAGGAGAGTTACTGCTGAAGAACACGGGCAACTTATTTCCCTCTTACAGAAGTGCCGTTTGTTAACGGCACTTGGCCCTGCCCCGTTAAATTAGCCTTGCATTCTCAGTAGCTTGTTGAAAGAATTGCTGGAGCTCTGCTTCATTGCTCCTTGGCAGGCAGTTTAGTGGAAGACTCTGTTAGCCAGTGCCAAGATGCAATACGGAGACTTAGAATTAAGCCTGCTGCAAGCCCAAGGCTTTTGTAGATGGATGCTTTTATTTATTTGCTTATTTAAAAATTATTTTTCTGTGATGCGTTCTGTTATAGTGACAGATCAAGAACAATTATGGGTCCAGAGTGGCAGTGTTTATTTAGTCCTTTTTCCAGTTCTCTTTTACTGGGTTCTTTCTGGAGCCCTGGTGACTCTGGGTGATCACAGCTCCTAATTTCGATGACTATTGGAATCACTTTTTCTTTAGTCGGACTTAGGAAAATTTGAAGAGTCCTACAGACTTATGTCCAGGCATCAGAATGATTTTGACTATTGAATGAACTGAGGCTGTGCGGTCAGCTTCATGAAGTGCAATTGATAGCTGCACAGTATGGTTGATGTTTGCTGCTTGCCGGGGTGGGGTCCCTTGCTCCAGCGCGTTGGTTTTAGATTCGACAAGGGGAGTCAGTGCAGCCAGTAGGCCTCTGTCATTTTGAGATCATAAGTAGATAATGTAGCTGATGCATCCTCCTAGTGGGAAACTTCTGAAGAATGTGCTTGGGAGCCATACAGAGTAGGTGTCAGAAGCCGGCATATATTAACCATTTAGTCAAGTACAGAGGAAGGACTATTGTTGGCAAGGCTTCTTGAGACATCTTCTTAGGTTGGCCTTGGCCTTCTGTAGGGAACTGAGCTTTGCAAGAATCAGGGAGACGAGGAAGTCAGAAAAACATTCTTTCTACCTTCCGTGTCCTTTGGTTTCCATGTAGAGACACATAGATGGGATGTGAGTGAGCCAAAAGAGTAAGGTCTAGAAAAATGCATTTGGCAAACATTTGCTAAATGCTTATTTGATGCCAGATATTGGAGACCAAGTAGTGGAGTAAACACAGCCCTGCTCTCAGAGTCCTGTTCTGTGTGGAGGGAACGGGCAAGCAAGCAAGCATTTCCTGGTGATAAGAATGTGCCATGCAAAAGAAGTGTGTGTGTGTGTGTGTGTGTGTGTGTGTGTGTGTGTGTTTGGAGCAGGGCTAGCAGTGTGGAGGAAAGAGCAAAGCCAGTGCGTAGCAGGAATCTTCAAAGTTCGTATTAATAAAATCAAACCTGTGGCCAGTTATTGGGGTGAATGCTGGAAGGTCAGAGAAGCAGAACAAGCCACAGCTAACCTCACCTGGCCAACTTCTCAGCTGGTCTTGTTTCCTCAGACTGGAAGCTTCTGTGTCCTCATCCCAATGGCTCTCAGCTGAACTGCTGCTGAAAGCCTGAAGTTTAACTAGCTAAAAGCCTAACCAGCCAAATGCTTTTAGTTTCTGGTTCTCACGCCTTATATACCTTTCTGCTATCTGCCATCACTCCCTGGGATTAAAGGCTCGCTTTCTGGGATTAAAGACATGAGTCACCATGCTTGACTGTATCCTTGAACAGATGGATTTCTGCCTCTGGAATGCTAGGATTAAAGGCGTGTGCTACCACTGCCTAACCTTTATGTTTAATATTGTGGCTGTTCTGTCTCTGACCCCAGATAAGTTTATTAGGGTGCACAATATTTTGGGGAACACAATACCACCACACCAGTGAGCTGGGAAAGGGTCAGGAGTTACCATTTTGTGCAAAGGTGGCCAGGAAAGGCCTTTCTGACAGTTGGCTTTAGAGCCCAGAGTCCTGCAGACATCGACTGAGAAGGCAGGGCAGAGGCTACCGAGAGGATGTGGCCAGCCCCTTCTGCAGCTCTTCCCTAATGCCCCATCCATTTCCTGGCGTATTCTGATTGAGAAGTGGGACACTGTCTTTCACCATAGTTTTATGAAGTGACCACTATTTAGTAAGACTCTTATGTGGAATGAATTTTATTTAAACAGTTGTTAAGCACCAGATTCATTGCATTATGTAGAATTCTGGCTTCTTAGAAAGTTACAAAAAAGGACTCCAATGCTGCAAACTTTTTATTGCTTTAAAGATGTTTGTAGGCCCAGAGAACCGTTTCTTGGGGATGGGAATGCTTACATGAATGTAGAGTTGTTTTACTGCCTCTGCTCTTTGGATCACTAGAGAGTACTCGTTTGAAATAAAAGCAGTTTTGCTCCGGGATAGATTTGAATCAATGATATAACTTGAAATGTTGCCAGCAACACCATTCTCTTACAGCATATGATATGGCAGAGGGAAAGGCTGGTGTAGGAGCTAGCAAAGGAATGCTTTGGCTTTGCCTTAGCCACATCTGGAAGAAAGCCAGGATCCGGAGGCCATATAGCTAATCTGGGTTGTCAGTCACCATCTACTGGCCCAGAAATGCTCTGTAAAAACCTTTGCAGTTGGTATGTTAGCATCATTGGTAGTCAAACAGACCAGGTTAAGACTATGCTAAGCTGGGGCTGGTAGGATGGCTCAGCAGTTATGAGCACTGGCTGCTCTTCCAGAGGTCCTGAGTTCATATTCTCAGCACCCATGTGGCAGCTCACAACAGTCTAAAACTGTAGTCCCATGGGATCTGATGCCCTCTTTTGGTGTGCAGACGTATATGCAGACAAAACACCCATATGCATAAATAAATCTAAAAAAATTAATGTGCTAAACTAATATAACACCTTCATGTTTTTAAACCAGATTTATTTGGAATCACAAGAAGTATTCACAGTAACCAGCAACTATTCAAAAATTATGTCTGGTTATGTCTGATTTTCTCAGAATCCTTATTGAATGAAATGAGGACATGACCACTCCAAGGTATAGTTGAGGAGAAGGTTCTTATTGTAGATATGATGGTGATTACAGCCAGGGGCATCTGAAGAGTCCAGAGCAGGAGAGAAAGCAGTAGACTAAACATGACAGTAGGCTGAACTGGGCCATGTGTGGGAGTGGGGTAGGGGAGGGGGGCGAGAGAGGAGAAGAGAGGAGAGAGGGCCCAGAGAGAGGACCGAGAGGGGAGAGGGCAAAGAGAGCACGTGGCCAAAATGGCAGGGTTCTATAGTACTGGAGAGGTTTAGGGTAGGGGGTGGGGTGAGAAGAGCAGAGAGGAGCCAGGATGCCAGCAGAGGTGCTTGCTGAGCGAGCCTAGAGGCCAGCATACACTGGTTTATGGGTTTCTTTTGGACCTGACTGTTACACAAATTGCTAAATGGTCTTTTAATAAAAATCTGGAGCCTGATATTGGGGTAAATGCTGAAAGATCAGAGAGACAAAGGAACAAGCCACTGCCACGTCTCACCTCACCAACTCCATGAATCCTCTGACTGAAATCCTCTGAGTCCTCACCCGAAAGGCTCCAGCCGAAAAAGCCTCTAGCTGAAAGGGATGCTTCTGTAGAAAAGCCTTTAGTTCCTGTCTCCTCACACCTTATATACCTTTCTCCACCCAGCCATTAAAGGTGTGTGTACTTCCCAGTGCTGGGATTAAAGGTGTGTGCCACCAACTGCCTGGCTCTGTTTTCTCTCCTAGACTGAGTTAATCTCATGTAGTCTAGGGTGGTTGTGAACTCACAGAGATCCGGGTGGATCTCTGCCTCCAAAGCTCTAGGATTAAAGGTGTGTGCCACCACTGCCAGGCCTCCATGTTTAATCTAGTGGCTTGTTCTGTCCTCTGATCTTCAAGCAAATTTTATTAGAGTACATAATATATTACCACACCTGACACTTTTTGTTTATTTAAAAGTTTCATTTGGGTTGAAAAATTATTTTGTGAGTTTTATGTGTATGCTTAATTAAATATGTGCACACAAATACATATGCATTTTTCCAAACTTTCTATGGGGATTTAATTTTTTTTTAATTTTTAGAATGAGTCTTCTTGTGTTATCTAGGCTAATCCCTTAACTCTGGGTCTAAACTGACATTTTCATCTCAGGCTTCCAAGGAGCTAGGACTGCAGGTGCATGCCGCCACACCCACCTAGAGGATCTAAGAGATGGAACATATTTGCCGAGAAAGAACTGAGAAAACACTGGAAACTAAATTAGAGATCATTTACCAAAAACCATTGCTGATGTCACTTTAAAGGGTCCCCATCCTCTTTGCTTCCTGGGTTCCCTCTCCAGGCCAGGCTGGGTGAGATGCTGCTCTTCTGGACTTCTAGAGAATTCTAGGTGTCTTAATTATAGCAATGACTGGCTGTGGACTCAGTGTCTTTCCCTGGCTCTCTTGAAGGCCAGCACTGTATCTTTGAGCCCCAAGTCATCCACACCTTACATGGTGTATGACCTGAAACAGGGATCCCAGTTTGTTGAACGCATAGATTATTAAATGAGTTATTAAGACTCATGCCTGATTTGAAGCCTTCTGGTAACCCAAGCAAAAAAGAAAATGATATTGGCCTCGCAGATTTTCCTAAGCCTGCAGATCTAAGCAGAACATTGCTTCGGATGACATGCCTGTTTCCCACTCTTGGAGCTAAGTTCCTGGAGGTCTGTGATGATGACACATAGTATGACTCTGTTGGGTTTCCTAGGAAACACATTTTCAATACATCCTAAGTACCTTTGCCTTGACCGAATGAAAGAACCACCATGGCCTTTGGAAGAACCGGGCATCTGGAGGCCAACTCCAGTATCAGGAAGTTGGGGTCCTCGTTAGCTTCCCGGGGTACACTCTCTGTTGGAACTTCCCTTTCCCAGAGGGCGGTGAGCCTGGGAACCAGCTTATGTGTGCCACTGGATTTTATTTCCCTGTTTGCAACCATCTAATATATACTCTACTGAAGAAGTTTACTGTGCTCACTCTCAGGCTGTGGCATGAAGTGAAATGGGGGTATTAAGAGAAACAATGGCAAGGGAGGTGCATGTGTTCGGGACTTGCAGGGTGCTTGACAGGGCGTGGCTTCCCTGGGTTTCTCAGAGAAGCTTGCTTTGGATGACTCAGGCTCTGTGAGAAAGTAATTATTTTGTGGAGACAAATGGGAATACAGGTGAGGGGAAGCCAATGCATTCTGCTTCCTTAACAGTGTTCTCTAAGCAGCTACTTATAAGAGGTGGGAGTAGTGCTAAGAAATACAAAATATCCTGTAGAGGGATAGCAGATTAATTGAGTTCTGCTTGTGTGTATAGGTGCAGAAAGAGAAAAGAGAGAGGGGAAATTAAAAGTCCTTTGATCTAGTACAAACAATTCTTCATTGAAATGTTTTTGATGGATGTATTTTCTTTTAAACTGTATAATAAAACACTAGACAAAGGCAGTGGGTGGTTAAATGCTGAGAATCAGCAATGTAAGGAGGGAAGTGAATATTTACTTCTGACATCTTGGAAAGAGTTTTAGTGTTTTTCTTGTCCTTGAACTCTTTTTTTTTAAAGTTTTTATCTTTTTTTATTCATTTATAATTTTATGTGTGTATTTTGCTTGCATGTATATATGTGCACCACATTCATGCCTGGTGCCCATGGAGGTTGGAGGAGGCCATTGGGTTCCCTGGAACTGGAGTTCCAGATGGTTGTGAGCCACCTTGTGGGTGCTGAGAACCAATCCTGGGTTCTCTGCAAGAACAGCAAGTGTTCCTAACTGCCCTGGTCCTTGAACTCTTCTGGGGATCCAATGAGCCAGTGGTATCTGGATTGACAGGTTTATTCCCTGTTGACTTCCTGAAGTTGGCCTGTGTATCAGAGCTGGAGTCCCAGAGCTCACACTAGAACCATTGTCTTATCTTTAGATAACCCCAGTGCTTTCCACTTGATGCAGCAATCTGGTATTATCTAGACATAGGAAAGTGTTTATCTCCTAAATATGTTTGTCTCTATTTCAAAATGGGCAGCCATTTTGAGATTTATCAATTAAGATGTTGTTTTAGCAGGAAAAAAAAGCTAGGCAGTGGTAGCCTTTAATCCCAGCACTCCAGAGGCAGAGGCAGGTGGATCTCTGACTTCAAGGCCAGCCTGGTATACAGAGCAAGTTTCGGGACAGCTGGGGCTACACAGAGAAACCCTGTCTTGAAAAACCACACACACACACACACACACACACACAAATTGTTTTAGGGGCTGGAGAGAGATGGATCAGTGCTTAAGAGCATTTCTACTCTTGCAGAGGATTTAGGTTCAGTTCTCAGCATCCACATGGTCAGCCACAACTCCAGTTTCAGGAACCTGATGTCCTCTTCTGACCCCCAAGGGCATCAGGCATACATTCAGAGAAGACACTCCTACACATAAAATAAATAAATAAATAAAT
>CABHPR010151703.1:0-52842 GCA_902168415.1 Peromyscus melanophrys | reverse complement strand
ACACACACACACACACACACACACACACACACACACTCACACACACTCACACACACCTGACGATTTTTGAGCTCTGCTCTTTGTCGTGACTCCACTCTTAGCTCAGAGGCTTTCCTTGAACATCTTGTTCATCCTTAGCTAGAAGTCCAGCACCTGTTTATGCGCTCCTGTAGGTGATGGATGCTGAGTAGGGGTTTATAGTCCAGTCCAGTCTTCTTGGTTGAGGGAGGGTGCACAGATTGTACAGGAACATGTTCTGTAGCTGAGCATTGCTATGATGGGTCAGGGTGGTTCAGTACACAGATTATCACTTCATCCCCCAGTTTTTAGTCTTATACTTCATCCCTCCGATCCTTCATCCCTGATGCTTTTGAAACCAGAGAGTCTTTTCATTAAATTTTTTGAAAGGATGAGGTTCTAGGCCTCAGGGTAAACCACCTTGCTCTATATGGCTGGTGAAAGGATTTGAGGATCTAAATTATGATGTCTCTTTTTTTCTTTCCTTAGGTTTCGTGTGTGTGTGTGTGTGTGTGTGTGTGTGTGTGTGTGTGTGTGTGTGTATGCGCCCGCGCCCGCACGTGCATGTGTTGTCTGCATGCATGTGTGTGCCTAGTGCCGGCTGACGTTCAGAAGAGAGCGTCAGATGCCCTGGAATGATTCACAAATGGTTTGAGACACAATGTTAAGTGCTAGGAATTGAACCCAGGTCCTCTGGAAGAACAACCAGTGCTCTTAACCACTGAGCCACCTCTCCAGCACATACTCTGTCTCTTTTAAATAATCTCTGTGTTTCATCCAAAGATCCACTCTTTCTTCCTGATGTCTGGTGACTTCCGGTGGTAAACTCTTCAGGGGTGCCATGGCACAGTTAGCTCGTTTCTCAGTGGTATCCTGCTCGGCACCGTCGTCAGGTCCCGAGGCTGTTAGGTGCCATTTCCCATGCATTCTGTTTTCCCAGTCTTTTCCTATGGTCATTTCTTTCATGTTATCTTTGTCTTAATAAAGAAATACTTAACAGAATGAACCAATCAGATATTTTAGTGGGTAAGGGAAGTGAAGGGCGAGTATGTGTGTTACTGGTCTGAGATTTTCAACAGAAAGAACATCTTCCTTTTTCCTGATCCCAAACCCCATATAAGACTTGTGCTTGTCAGCCACCATCATTATGACAAAATATCTGAAATAATCAACTGATAAGAATAAATGATCTGTTTTAGTTCATGATGTCAGTCCATGGTCACTTAGTCCTGTTACATTTGGGGGTTTGGTCAGGCAGTACAGCATGACAGAGAATTCATTGTCGAGGACACAGGTCACTCCATGGCCTCAAGGAAGCAGAGAAAGGAACAGGAAAGGGCCATGTCCTGACATTCCCCCTGAGGGCTGCTCCAGTGACTCCTACCTACCACCTCGATAACACCAAAGCTGGGGACCAAGCTTTAACGTTCAGATCCAGACTATAGCAGGACTTTCATTCGTCTGTTTTTATATTTTCTTCCCTTTCATAGTTTCTCTAACTCTGGCTCCCCTGCCTCATATTTAGAAAATACAGTTACCTCTTGTTTTAAATTCCAAAAAGCATCCTTTGAATCCCGATTACTCCCAGGTCCCCGCCTCCTATCCTCACACTAGTGAGTTAGAAGTTGCTGCTTTCAATGGTTTTTAGGCCCGCAGCACTCCTTGACCTCTTCCCTGTTATTATGGTGACTATTTGAAGGGTCACCAATTCTCTAACGCTCATTCAGTCCCTGCCTCCCTCCCCATACTCCACCACTGTGGGTTTCTACCTTGATTCTTCTGTTCCCAGCTGCTCCTCTGCTCTGGCCGCACCTGTTTCATGAGCTTGCCTCCTGTGCTTACCCCTGAACACATGCATAACTTCATCACCCCACCCCCATCCCCAAACTGAAACTAAGGCATTCATTGCTGGGTGTGCAGCTGTTTCCAGAAATCCTGGGCTTTGTGGGAGCCCAGTACTTACAGATGCCCATTAGAAATACACAAACGTCCTGCTGAGACCTCAGATTCACACATCTAAACTCGAATCAGATTTGTCTGTCACAACGGGTTCTTCCTCAGATGTTGGCCTTTCTTATCAATGGTATTGCTGTCCTGTGAGTCATTCAACTCCAAATCTGTGGGGCTGTTTCTTAGCTACTGTTTCTTACCCCAGAATCCAATTAGTTCCATAGTCTTCATGGAACTTGACCTTGCCTTTCGTTTTTATCACTGTGGACTTGATTATTAATGTGTATCATCTCTTGCTTGAACCAATGGGACACATTCTTCATTCTCTTCCTGTGTCTCCCTTTCCATCTTACCTCTATCACTCCAGATGCTCAACTCTGTCTTCCTTTCTCATCTTGCCTCTATTGCCCCAGATGCTCAACTCTATGTCTTCCTTTCCCATCTTACCTCTATCGCCTCAGAAGCTCAACTCTGCCTTCCTTTCCCGTCTCACCGCTATCATTTCAGATGTCAACTCTGTCTTCCTTTCTCATCTTACCTTTATCACCCCAGATGTTCAACTCTATGTCTTTCCCATCTTGCCTGTATTGCCCCAGATGTTCAGCTCTATGTCTTTCCCATCTTACCTCTATCACCCCAGATGTTTAGCTCTATGTCTTCCTTTCTCATCTTATCTGTATCACCCCAGATGCTCAACTCCATGTCTTTCCCATCTTACCTCTATCATCACTCCAGATGTCAACTGAAGCCATCAAAACAAATGAAACTTTTACTTCCTGAGGGTTGTGAATAATTAGATCTGAGTGGGAGGCAGGACCACTGAATTTTGGAAAATGCTTTACAGCGAATACAGCAAACTTATAAGTATAGTCACTAAACTTAGGATTTGCATGGTTGAACACAACAGCAATAGCATGTAGTCTTTGTGGACTTGTACTCATCTTTCTTCCTCACAGTATGGACTAAAAGGATAACTAACAAATGAGTGCTTTCTTTCCAGAGAAAGGAAAAAAATGGGACTTCAAGTAAAAGTATATAATATTTGTCTTGGAAATTTTAAAACAAAGTGGCAAAGTATCAGCATGATTTTATTATCAATTGAGAAGTATTTTACTGTTCTAATTTTTTACATAAGGAAAATTTGAAACCACCCAGGTGGATCTGGTATTGGGGTCTGTGGTACCAGGCAGGTTAAGTGGTCATCTAAAGATGCATAAGTGACCTTCTGTGGCTCCCACCTGCCAGACTCAACCTTTTGTCACAGCATTCTAGAAACTCCTTGCCTTCTATCTGCCTTCTGCCGCTCACCACTCCCACAGCTGGTGGACTTAACCTGGAATGCAGCATCATCTTCACTTGCTTTGTCCCTCTCCCAGACAGTTTCTTCAGTTCTTTCCCGGACTCGGCGACATTTGTCCCTCCAGATCCATCTTCTGTTGATGCATCTATTTTCAAAAGCTGCCTGTCCCTTGTCTCTCCTAGACACTAGTTTGTATTTCTTCTGTGACTGACGATACTATGTTATGAACCACCTTTGTGCATATTCCATCTTTCCCATCCCAAATGGAAACTGCTCAAAGGCAAGGACTACACTATTTTCCTCCAGCAGATGTCTTTTGTTGAGCAACTATTTGTGAGTGCTGGCTGTGTGCAGAGCACGGCTACACCCTGGGGAGGTGTCCACTAGTCAACAGAGCTCTATCTGTATTGTTTTAATGCTTATGCAGGTAAACCCGAGGAGCACTGAGTCCTCTATGGAGGAGACAAGAATCCTTCTATGAGGCATGCTCTTAGAGCTTCATTTATTTTATTATACACATACATAATACAGGGTGTGTGGGGGCACCTGCATGTGTGCTATGTGTAGTAGTACATGTGAAGGAAGACAACTTTCGGGAATGGGTTCTGTCCTTCAGCCACAGGATCCAATCCCTGGCTTCAGGCTTGCATGACAAAGCCATTTTGGCTAAGTCATCTTGCAGGCCCTGAGTAATATTAAAAGGAGAATTCAGTGAGGTTGGTGAAGCTCAACAAGGGAATATATCATTTGCTAGATATTATCAGTTTGAGTTGTGTCTATCTATGTGAGTTGTAAAGAAGGAGAAAAGGCAAGCCTAGAAAGAGGCAGGCATGATCCCCAGTGCAGGCAGAGGTGATGCCGTTGAACTTCGTGACTGTGGCTCAGAGCTAATTGGAATTAGAAAGCAAGAGGTTGTAGGTCCCTGAGGATGGTTCAAGATGGGCCTGAGTCCTGACTAGGGGATTTTGTGTGGAAGGTGATGTTGACAGTGGAGGTGGCAGGGCTCCATGTTGCTGCCCACACAGCCTCAGGATCTCTTTTCAGAGAGTTCTATTCAGGTGAAGATGGAGTTCTTGGCTGCACCTGAGAAGCAAAGTTGGAGTTCCTTAGGAAGAGATTTTAACCTAGATTTAAGCATGGGGTGGGGGTGTGATTAATGGAGAAGCTGTTGTGATAGGGCATACTCAGGACGCCTTGGCGGGTTGGGCCAAGGTGCCTCAGTGGGTAGGTGAGGGAGACACGCCGCCATGCAGATGTGGCGGCGGGCTGCGGCTTGGAGTGGTGGTAAGCTACTCATCATGCACCACCAAGCCTGGCAATGTGAATTCCATCTCTAGACCCTAAATGGTAGAAAGAGAAACAAGTTGTCCTCTGATCTGTGTGTGTCCATGCAGACACATTCTTTCTTTCTGTCACTCACTCTCTCTAAACAATTAAACAAATAGTGTATAAAAAGATCCAGTCTCATTTGAAATCTCCAGGAAATACCTGACAGTTGGAAGTAATCATACTCGTATGCTCAGGCCTTAAGCATGGTTCATTGTTTTAGCATTATTATTTAAAAATCTCTCTCTCTCTGTTGTCTCTACATAGTCGATCCTTACAGCATATGTTGTTAAATGTGCTGGGATCCTTGGTTTTCAGTGGGTGAGAGGCTTTAACCAGACTCTGAATGACCAATTTTTTACTTCTTATATCCCCATAATTTTCCCCATCTTTCTATCCTGCCTCATCGTGTTCTGATTTTAGACACTGTAGTAAATTGAATGTTATCCTGTTGTTGTTTGTTTTTACTCTTTTGGGGGCTTACCACCCAGCTCCCAAATAAATCACACAAGGAGGCTTATTCTTAGTTATGAATGCCTGGCTTTAGCTTGGCTTGTTTCTTGCTAGCTTTCCCTAATTTAAATCATCCCATCTACCTTTTGCCTCTGGGCTTTTCCCATTTTCTTACTTCTGTAATCTTACACTTACTCCATAGCTTGCTGTGTAGCTGGGTGGCTGGCCTCTGGAGTCTTCCTCCTTCTCTGGCTACTTCTTTCTCTCCTCCCAGATTTCTCCTTCTATATATTTTCTCAGCCTGCCAGCCCCACCATCCTTTCTCCTGCTTGTTATTGGCCATTCAGTTTTTTATTAGCCCATCAGGTGTTTTAGACAGGCAAAGTATCACAGCTTCACAGTGTTAAACAAATGCAACATAAACAAAAGTAACACACCTTAAAATAATATTCCCCAACAGTATCCCCTCAAAAGACATATTCAAATCCTCTTCCTAAGTTCCTATGCATAAGAGATTAAGGGTCTTAGGAAGACATATACTATATTTAGGATGGATCTTGGTTCAATGGTCTTTTATAAGAGGGAGCAGAGGAGTAGGCCAAAAGGCACAGAGGAAAGGCATGTGAATGCTTGATGCAGCTGCACACTGAGGTCTGTGAGATTGCAGCAGCAGTATATAAAAGAGGGCATGGACAGATCCCCCTAGATCTTCAGAGGGCCCACTCTGACTCCCCTTGGTTATATATTTCTGGTCTTCCTGTCAGGGAACAAATTTCTATTGTATTAAGCAACCCACTTTTTATTAATTTCTTAGATAGCTCTGGAAAGTAACTCAGGTATGCTTAGATTTAAAATAGAGACCAGGAGTCAGTGATCACCTTTGTTTTAACATTGTCATTTCATATGATCCATTGAGAAAACAGATGTTCACTGTGAGGACCTCAGCATCGATGCCGATGGTTTTGTGGTAGGGGCTGGGGATGTGATGCTGGTAAAGGAAGCAGGTGAAGTTGATTCGCTTCCCTACAGAGAAAAGCTTCTCTAAAGAAGCAGCAGCCAATAGTTGAACATTTGCAGAGTTTTGACTCTCTCCAATGGTGCACTAGTCACAGGAAGGGATACAGACCGGATCATAAGATTCCATAAGGACCCTTGAGTGATCACATCCCAATAATTAAAACCATCTAGCAAAGTCAATATAGAATTACTGGGAAAAGATGTAAAGAATATTGAATTGGGTAAGGAAGCCTAACTATTTTCTATCTTTATTTTTTTATATTTATGTATTTATTGTATATGTGTGGTCAAAAAAAAACCCCACCCAACTTCACCGCTTGAAGTTTTTAAAAAAATTGTCATTGCATTAGAGATTCTGTGGCAAAGTCACACGGCAGGGTGTGTCCCTTGACCCTTTAAAGTCAATTACCCCTTGGCTAGAGGTCCGGTGTTAGCTGATTTAACAGCAGAGCCCTATAATTTGTGGACTCAGAAACCATTCTTTCTTTTTCTCACTTCCTCGTAGGAAATCACTCCCAAAGCCTGCACATCAGCAGGGGGTGGAAGGACTGTCACCCCAGTAATGGGAATGGAATCAATTCAAGGACTGTCTTCTCTAAAAGGTTGACAAGTTCCCCATTCACCTGGCTAATTGCTTCAGTCTTCTCTCCTTTCACTACAGCGAATTGGCAGGGATGAGTGTCAGCGGTCCCCTGTGGCTGGGATGCACACCTTAACAAAAATTCCCAACCTAGTCATGTAGCCTGGATAGGCCTCCAAAAGCAAAGGGATTGCTCATTCATTTCTGCGTTCTTCTGGGCAAAACTGTGCCTAGCTCTTTTTTTTTTTTTTTTCAATTAAATTTTTTCATTTAATTTGCATACCGACCACAGTTTCCCCTCCCTCCTCTCCTCCTGTTCCCTCCCCCATATCGCATCTACAGTCCCCTCCCCTCCCCCTCACCCCATCCATTCCTCCTCCATCTCCTCTTAGAAAGGGGCAGGCCTCTCATGGGAGTCCACAAAGCATGGCACATCAAGTTGAGGCAGGACCAAGCTCCTCCCCCTGCATCAAGACTGGGCAAGGCATCCCATCATAGAGAATAGGTTCCAAAAAGCCAGCTCAAGTGCCAGAGACAGGTCTTGATCCCACTGCCAGGAGCCCCACAAACACATCTAGCTACACAACTGTCACACACATGCAGAGGGCCTAGGTCGGTACCATTCAGGCTCCCTAGCTGTTGGTCCAGAGTCCCTGAGCTCCCATGAGAGCTCAGGTCAGCTGTCTCTGTGGGTTTCTCCATCATGACCTTGACCCCCCTGGCTCATACAATCCCTCCTCCCTCTCTTAGACAGGACTCCAGGAGTTCAGCCATGCTTGTGTGCCTAGATCTTATGGGTTTTGTCGGGAACTGTGAAGTCACCTGAGCAAGATCTGCAGTGGAGCCTGGTGGGTCTGGACCTGAAGACAGGCTACATGGTCTCTCCATTTGCCCCTGGCACTCTGGCTTTCTCCCAGAAGTCCATCTTACTCTGGTCGCCTGTATTTACTCTGGTCCTTAATCTAATTCTCTTTGAGCTTGCCCAGTGTGCTATATGCATATATTGTCTGTGGAGAGCATAGAAAATTAAACTGTTGTGTTTGTGACTTCAAGTACTAGTAAGAGACCACAGTCAGCACTTAGCTCTGCTGTATGAACGTTTCCAATGAAAGGAAAAGCAATTACTTGTGAGTTAGGCCTTGATGCAACTGAGAGTCTTCTTGTTCCTGAAGATGTCTTGCTCTGAACTTGACCTTTGCGCTCTGTAAGGCACTTGGTCCTGGCTTCTTCCCCTATTCATTCAAGGAGGAGAAGCAGGGGTGGGGACGGGGTGGGATGGGGGCAGAACAAAGCTGGCTAGGGTGTCTTGGCCCAATCAAGGCAAGAGAAATGATGTGACTTGTGGAGATGGCATCTGGATGATACTATTTAAAGGGCAGTCTCTTAGCAGCACTCAGTATTTGGTAAAGGCAAGCCAGTCCTACACATGGAGGCCAGAGGGCTTGGGATATGCAAGGGCCTTCCCTGTGAAGGTCTTCTTGTGGGGTCTAACTCTTTGGAGTTAGAGACCACCCTGGTTGAAACTGAGGATGTGAATGATAGTGAGCTCCTTGAGAAGTATAGAAGAGTTCCCCTGAGACCTTTCTAGATTCTTCCCTGGCAATCCTGGCAAAGGAAAAGACAAATGGAGGGCTAATCGTTTTTCTCAGGTTGTCAATAACACAGGACCAGAGACCAGTAGCTTAACCGATAGAAAATAATTTTCTGTCAGTGCTGGAGGCTGGATGTTTAAGATGTAGTTGTTCAGCTACTCTTCCTCAAGGGCTCCCTCCTTAGCTGTGGATCCCACATCTTCCCACCGTCCTTCCATGTATACACCGGGTATCTGATTTCCTCAGATGACATTGCCAGTTATACTATATTAGGGCCTGCTGTAATGAACTTATATTACATCAATTGACTCTTTAAAAACCTTATCTCTGAGTAAGTCACATTCTGAGATGCTAGGGTTAGTACTTCAATATGTGTGTGTGGGGGGCAGGCACAATTTATTTAATAACAAAAGGGAATTGACCTTTGAACAAATTCAAGTTCAATTTCATTAACTACTGATAAATCTCTATTACCTTTAGGGTGGCGTTCCCATCCTAAAAAGATCTTTTTTGTTTTGTTTAGTTTTGGTTATGAGTATTTGACTGTATATAGTGTATGTGCACATGGGTGCAGTTTCCTGCACAAGCCAGAGGAGGGTGTTGGGTATACTGAAGTTGTAGCTGCAGGCAGTTGTGAGAGGCCTGATGTGGGAGCTGGGAGTCAAACTTAGGTTTTCCCCAAGAGCAGTGCAGGCTCATGACTGCTGGGCCATCTCTTCTGCCCTGGGGCTCTTAGTTTTTCGATTGGATTCAAACCCATGAGACTTGCATTTTGAGTGAGGACACATCGGGCGCCAGATGTAACACGAATTGCTAAACAGTCTTAAAAAAAAAAAGACAAAAAAAAAAACCAAAAACCAACCAAACAAACAAAAAACCCCCAGAGCCAGCTATTGGGGTGAAAGGTGAAAGATCAGAGAAACAACAAGCTACAGCCAACCTCATCTTGCCAAATCCTCAGCTGATCTTGTTTCCTCAGACTGAAAGTCTCTGAATCCTCACCCCTGAGGGTCTCAGCTGAACCGCTCTTAGTTCCTGTCTCCTCACGCCTTATATACCGCTCTCCACCCAGCCATGTCACTTCCTGCGATTAAAGGCCTGTGTGCTTTCCAAGCAAAGGCATGAGATCTCAAGAGCTGGGATTAAAGGCGTGTGCCACCACTGCCTGACTCTGTTCCTAGTGTGGCTTTGAACTCACAGAGATCCAGACAGAGCTCTGCCTCCCAAGTGACAGGATTAAAGGTGTGTGCCACCACTGTCTGGCCTCTATGTCTAATCTAGTGGCTGGCTCTGTCCTCTGATCCCCAGGTAAGTTTTATTGGGGTGCACAATGTATCACTACAGCTAAATGAACTTAATGACAGCCAAAACATTGTTAAAAGTCCATCACTCAGCCTACGTACCTTGTATGGCTCTAGAACATACGTTGTCCATTATAGCAGGTAACATACACAGTGACAGGAAAATGAAAGGGGGAGAGAGAGAGAGAGAGTGAGAGTGAGATCTGATCCCCAGGTGAGAGAGAAGAGAGAGAACAGAATGCCAGTGTGCTACTGGCTTTCTGGCTTTCTCCTTTTTATCCAGTTGGGGACCCCAAGAATGATGCCACTCACATTTATGGGGGGTCCTCCCACCTTAAGTAATCTGATACAGGCAATCCTTCACAGATGTGGTTTGCTTCCATGGTGGTTTGAAGTCTCGTTGACTATTAGGATTAACCATCATGGGCTGGGGAGATAGCGCCCTTGGTAAATTGCCTGGCATATAAGCATGAGGTCCTGGGTTCAGATCTCCAGGACCCAGGTAAAAAGTTGTGTAGTGCTGCAGAAAGGGGTAAAGTTGGAGGCAAATTCCTACAGCTTGTTGGCCAGCCACCATAGCCAAATCAATGTGCTCTGGGCTGAGTGAGAGACCCTGTTCTGTCTCAAAAAATAAGGTAGAGAGTAATGGAGAAGGACATCTAATGTCCCTTTGGGATCAGCTCCTACAGCCTTCAGAAATATATGTTTCTTGCTTTAGAGGCAATGAATTATTTACCTACATGTTACAGTGTCCATTTTGTCTTTACATAAAACAAAACAAAAAACTTTGGCTCAAAAGAAATCAGTCTTTTTTTTTTAATTTCTGAATTTGCTCTCTGTTTGCTATATAGCTGAGATAGGCCTTAAACTTCTAATCCCCCTGCCTCTGCCTCTTGAGTGCCAGGATTTCGGTTATGAGCCACTATGCCCATGTAGAAGTCAAGTCTTTAAAAACATGCACGAGGAACCAAGGGCTTGATTCTCAGTAGTTTTCTAAAACGGCTTTTCTTATTTAAATGACATGTTATCAGCTAGCTGACTGCAAAGCGGAGGGTGAACTTCAGCTCAGCCAAGAGCTACTGTGATGTGGATGAGAACAGATCCTCCAAGCTGAGACATTTTGCTGAACAAAGTAGCCTGAGTCCTCAACCGCAATGGTTTGCAATTCTGTTTCCAGAATTCAAAGTTGGTTATTTTTTGTTGACTTCCTGTGGACATCTTTTCAAGCCTCCCCGTGGGCCACTTGTGTGAATTCAGGTGTGTGGCAGCACCCCATTTTACACCATCTGCTCCTCTCTCCACTTTGAAGTAAAAGCCCGAGCAGAGTGGCACTCATTTCTGTTATTCAATATTCTTGTTGGAGGGCTATGCTCCTCGTGTTTCCCGTGGAGGCTGCTTACCGTCTTTGTTTGCCATAGAAATGACAGCTTTTGGGTGGGCAGCAGGGTAGAGGAAGACATGCTTTCTCTTGGACTTTCTTAGGCTGTTCTGTCTCCTGGGGCGGAACCAATGTTTCATGGTTCTGTGGCTTCTGACTTCTGGGCATCAGCCATTTTGATGGAAGCTCATTATCCCAGGAAGAGAGTCAGCAGCGACACGTTAAATTGTAGGCAGTGTGGTATTAGAGTCACAGTGCATACTGACTATAGACTTGGGGATGGCTTAATTTCACTTCTACTTTAAATATGAAGACCATTAATTAAGATTGTGTGGCGGGATTTACCAAACCCTTAGGGAAGAAAAGCTATTTAATGATTTTTGTTTTCTTGCTGTTGCTGCTGCTGCTGATTCTCAGGCTAGCATTTGTATAATTAATTGGCTCCTGGTGGAATATCTCTTCTGTCTCTTCTACACTCACCATTCTCAGGGTAAAGTTAGTATTTAAAAGAATTAAGACTTTTCATGTTGTAAATGCTCAGTAATTACCTGGTGAGTTAATTATGTAAAAGTGGGTTCCAGGACAAACAAAACACGGCATACAGCTGATGACCTATTATGTCTCTGAGAGAGTGGCATTCAGACACGTGCTGTAACATGGATGAATCTTGAAGATACTGTGGAAGTGAAACAATCCAGGCAGAAAAAGCATGGTTCCATGGTTATAAAGTATCCCAAAGAGGCAAACTTGCAGAGATCATGTGGAGAATAACTTCGGATGCAGGAATGGGGCTTAATGCTCAGTGATTTCAGGGTTCCTGTTTGGAGTGATGGAAAGTTCTGGAAAGGGAAAGTAGCCATACTGCTCAACGTTAGAGGCTTTAAAATGGCTAATCGTTACTTATATATGTACTTAGGTGCTTTCAAAACCTGATTCTGATGGAGGAGGGATATAGGAAATATATACAAGTTGCAAAAACAAAAACTTTTTTTTTTAATTACTTAGGTGTTTATTACCCGAGTTTCCAGACCTGCTTGTGGGCAGTTTTTCTGTGGATTTACTCATGTAGTACAGAGGACTCTTTCATGTCAAACTCTGACCAGGATGACAGGCTCAGACAGTTGTAGTACAATTCCTTCCTAACTTGGGAGAAATCATACTATTAATGGAAAATATTACAAAAATTTGGAATCCCTTAATCCTTCTAGAAATAATAATTGTATCCGTGAACCAAGCCAGATGGCCAGGTTGCTTCATGCTTGGTGCTTGGGCGGGTTTATTTTTCTGTGTGTACCCCTTGCTAAATCATGTAGTGACTTGAGCTTGAGGTCCTCTCTCCCATGAGGCATGTGGTATGTAAAGTTAACTCATTAAAAAAAAATAGACCATGTGTCAGTTAGGGTTCTTCAGAGAATCCTGTTTGTCAGTGTATAAAAGAGAGAGAGATTTAGTTTAAATAATTTATGATGATAGGGCCTGGCAAATGTGAAGTTTGGAGAGTAGGCCAGTGGGCTAGAGATCTGGGGAAGAGCTGTTGTTAACATGTTGAGTTTCACAGTAATTTAGAGGCAGAATTCCTTCTTGGGAGACCTTAGTCTTGTATCTTAGAGTCTCCTTGATTGAATGGGCCCATTGTGATGAAAGGTGATCCACAGATTCAAATGTTAACACATCTTTAAAAAAATCTTCACTGCAACATCTAGACTGATGTTTAACAAGCCACCCCCCCCTCCCCTTATCCTCAGCCAAACTGACTACAAAACTGAATCATAGATAGGGATGTGTCAATAAGAGAATCATCTTTAAATCAGGGGATTTGTTGTCTTCTTCTATTTGCTTATTTGAGTGCATGTAGAGGAAGATTCCAGTTCCCTCCCACCTCCTCATCTAGGGTCAAGTCTCACGTCGTCATTGTTTCATCAGCTGGGCAGGGCTGTCTTCCAAACCAAGGTGGGTTAAATGGCAGAGTCTTCATTGTGGATGTGTTGAAGGTGGGAATGTGTAGATGCAACAGCCTGCCAAACAGGCTGGTGTGAGCCCATGCCATGGTGAGTTCTGCCAGCCAGCCCTTTGGGAATCAGCCATTTTTGTGGAGGGATGTGATGGGGTGCATGATTTCACCATTATTGCATTCCCAATTAGCCAGTGCCCAGGTGTGTGTTAATAAGTGCTAGCTCACTCTCTGTTACACTAACCACCCCACCTTGACTTGATTCCAGGGATTTCATGCATTTGATTTGTTCGATTCATTATGTGGTTGCTGTTCTATCCCGAAAGGTCTTCACACATCTGGAGACCTGCTTTTTGTTGTTGTTATTGTTGTTGTTAGAAAACCTTCCAGTTGCTCAAGAATGTAATCGAGCAGTGGCGGCTCTGACTTTGTCCTTTCCTCTCTGGCAGGCTGTTTACTTCCTTGGATGCAGACCTGTTCACTACAGAGTAGAGCCCGGCCACCAGGTTGTCTTTCTTAAGGTAAGAACTTCGCCATCATAGACACCCCTGGGCTTCAGGCAGAAGCTCTGGCTTAGCCTGTTGGGCACCCACACAAACTCCTGCATGTCTCAGAACTCTCTTTTCTCCAGTCTGCCAGTTTTCTACCCCATCCTAGCCTGCTTCTGTTTCTGTTCTGTGGTTCTGGGACTTGGAATGCTAGTTTGGGCTTGTTATAGTTTTGTTTAGTAAAGGAGGGAGTCTGTAAGCCCAGGGACTGCCTGGTGGATTAAAGGCTTCCCTGGTACTGCAGAAGTCACTTATTTGGTTAATTAAAAGAGAACTCACCTAAAGTGACCTTCATAGATCATTGGGTTCTATGTGGGGCAAGGAGCAATATTTATATATAGTCATATCACTGCTGAAAAATACTCAGTGTGTATGAATACTAATTATTGAATGTTTGGAATTCTCAGATGTTTAAATGTTAAGGCTTAGGAAACACATACTGACCCCAAATGGGATGAGAGTGTTATTCTAACGAAGAATCGATAGGCGTAAATGTGAGCATATTTCAAGCTCTGTGTTTACTGATGATGTCGTTCATTCAAGCTTTACATACGTTTGGTTTTTAATGTGGTGCTTAACACAGAGACTGCCTAGATAGGTTGCTAGCCCTGACCTCCATTTTCCCAGGTGAAGAGATCAAAGCAGAGGGCTGGTTTACTGAGGTCAGGCTGCACATGCCACTCAATGCCTTTTTGTGGCTATGAGGAGTAAGCCTGTGCTTCCTAGTTATTGCTCCCTGGCTGTCAGGAATGCCAGCCCCTACCCCCGAGGCCTCTGCCTTACAAACAGACCTCCCACCTTGTGTTTGATGGGTGGAAGGGAGGAAGACAAGCACCCAGAGGAAGTTGTCTGAGATCAGGAAGTGATTGGGCCCTGGCCATGTTTACATTCCTTTTCTTGTCCAGAGAGCAGATTGAATTATTAGCATCTGTGTTTGTTAATGATAATTATACGTTTCAAGTACAAAGCAGGATCCTGTAAAATATCAGCAGGATGCCTTTCTCTTTGCCTTTCTGGATAAATGACATTGTACTGCTCTAATTAGGATCAGGAAGACGAGCAAGAGTCCTTATATTACCCTCAGCTTTCCCCAGGATAAGAGAGGGTGGTGTGTGAACTGTTACTTCAGTTTAACAGTGTGTTGCTAGGTGTCCTCCAAATGTGAAGATCAGAGAGTTGAAGGTCCAGCTACAAGACATGGGGGTGGAGGGCCATCTTCCAAGGCAAAGAAAGTTTCTTTTAACAGTGTTAACTGCAGTTATGGGACCACCGTTAACCACGGTGGTCACAATGAGCACAAGGCGATAAACAAACCCATAACTCTGATATGAACCATCATCACCATCACTACAGCTAACATTATTGGCTCCTACTTCCTTAGGCACCAGACTAAGGTTTTATATGGGTGATCCCTTATAATCATGGCATTCCTGGCAAGAAGATTCTATTAATATCTACATTTCATAGATAAGAACATCGAGTTACTCAAAGTTAGCCGAGCCCAAAAGTGTCAGAAGTGGAAAGTAGCCTGCAGAACATGCCAGGACAGGGCCAGCCTAGTACAGACACTTGTGGATGGCCCATTGGATTGCACTCTTACCTCCCTGCCTTGCAGAGTGTCCCCTACCTACCACTTACCATTGATGCTTTATCTCTTCCACACTGGGAAATTTTAATTACGTACATATAAGAAATTTTCAGTCATTTTGACCAGCAGAGAACAGAAGCTATCTGGGACTGCTTACTTTCTTGAGACCACATATCCAGATCATAGCAATTGCATGGCCATTTATGACCTGCTCCACTATCACCTGGTGATACTCACTTTGCATTGGTTTGCACATATCCTGAACATGTCTGCCCACCTCACGAAGACCCATGGAATAAAAAAAACTTCTATTGGAGCTAGATATAGGTCTGCCTGGCCCTATATTCTGTCATGGCTTACAAGGAACAAAATTTGGTTTCCATCATGTCTTTCTTCAAAGATCTTGGAAAGTTTGCCTCCTTTGCACCCTGCCTGATCACTAACTGGCCTTAGCTTTTCTCAAGTCAATGTGCTGACTTGGGTGTCCTCACTGGCCCTAGGCAGGTGGGATGAGAGCTTGGGAGACTGGAAAACCTGTTGGCAGACAGGTGTCCTGGTTTCGTGTGTGTCTACTTGTGTTAGAAATACCATTGATGATAAAGCCTCATTTGAGCAGGACTATCATCAGTTATCTGTTGCTTAATAAACCACCCTGTGCTTGTGGCTTAAAACAACAACCATTTTATTTGCTTGTGGTTCTGTGGGTTTGCAGCTGGGGCTAGGCCCAGCTGGGTAGTCCTTCTGCTAGCGTCAGGTGGGCCACCCTTGCCATTGTACTGAATTGGTACCTGGAAGGTGGGGTTTAGGATAGGCCTCTGTAAGTTCCTTGTACCTGTAACCACTTTTTCCTGAATTTTTACATGAGTCCGATCATGTAAGAACATGAAATAGATATTACAAATCAAAGTTACAGGCAGTAAATCACAAAGAAATTCATTTCAAAACAATCCTTTGGAATACATATAATTTTCCATTTATTAAAAATGAAAGCATATTTGCATACTGGTGAGATGAGATGTTTTTATTTGTCAAATACAATAAAATCCAAAGCCATATTAATTTGATATTTGCATGCTAAGGATGACAGTAGGAAAATATTAAATCTTTGTTTTCTGTAATTAAATTGTTGTGTTTCTTTGTTTATTTTGAGTCAGGGTCTCCTGTAGCTCAGGCAGGCCTCAACCTTGTTATATTGTTGAGGATAACCTCAAACTCCTGATCCTGCTTCCATTTCCCAAGGGATGTGATTACAGGCATGTTCGACCATGCCCAACTTAAATCAGTATGTTTCAGTAAGAGTAGAAAACTTTTTATGTACATTAAAAACACTGCCATTCATAACATACAATAGTCAAGTCAGAGTCAGCGTGTTTCAGTATTCTGTGGTGTTTTGTGGCATGACAACAGGCTCCATGCAAACTGCACATGATGTGTGTTCAGAACCAAAGCTGCAGTGAATTTGGATGCAGCCCGGGCAAGCACTGCTACCAGGAGTTCACTGTGTGTGTATGAGTTTTCATTAATTTTTGGTCCTTGAGTGTTCAGAAACCTTTTGCCATTGCTCCATTGTTTGCAATCTCACATCAAGTTATGTGGCCCCATGTCCCACAGTTTAAAGTTGATAGGGGACTTATCTGGGATGACCCATGGTATCAGTAGACTATCCTAGGTTCTGTCATATGACAAACCTGGCCAGAAAGCAAAAGCAGACAGTGCAACCTGCAAGCCTAGACTCAAAAACTGCTCAGCCTCACTTTCGCCTCATTTTATTGTCCAGAGAGTATTTGGGTAGGCCCAGTTCAAGGGAAGGGGCTGGAAATAGACACTACCTCTTCTTGATGCTAGCTACAAATTATCAATAGCCATTTAAAATACATCAAGAGACTCTTAGCTTTGCTAATAAAAGCAACATGAAATTGGCTTAAAAGCATTTATCTTTGTTTTTATTTTTTGAGACAGGGCTTCTCTGTATAACAAGTCCTGGCTGTCCTGGAACTCTCTTTGTAGACCAGGCTGACCTCAAACTCACAAAGATCCACCTGCCTCTGCCTCCTGAGTGCTGGGATTAAAGCATGTGCTACCACCACCCAGCAAAAGCATTTATCTATACATAATCCTTGAATAAGATGATCTTGGCCAATCAATGAGAGGAAGATATGGAAAACAGAGGTCTTCAGCAACAACATGTCTGTGCATACAGTAATGAAGACACTGACCATCACCACCACCACCAGTAACATTGCCAGAGTTAGAGCACAACCTGTTCTCCAGTGGAGCCAAAAAAGCAAGCTGTGGCCATTCATCTTCTCAAGACATTAGGAAATGTATTCAGTTTGGCCATATTGGGAAGAGGGACAGATTCAGGGACACCTAAAATCCCTTCTCAAAATGCAGATAAATTCAACCAGAAGGCAGAAGATGTGCATGGTTAAGCAGTCCTGGTCAAGGTGTAGTCCTGCCCGGCCTGGATCCATCATTATCTCAGCTCTGGACTTCCCTCCAAGGCGGTCTAAGTTGTCAGCACTATGTAAAATCCCTTCCCTGTTCCTGGGGACATCCTCACCTCCCTCCAATGCTTTTCTTCTCTCACGGGGGAAATTCTAATTCACAGGGGTACCTGTTTCACCAGCCCAGCAGTCCAGATAGAGAGACACAAATGTCTCTTTAGAAATGTCCTCATACCTTCCTGGATGCTGGTTGCAATAACATTGTTCTTACCTCATGCCACCACTGTTTGAAGTCCTTTACATACCACAACTCATTTAATCAATATAAAATATTTGAAGAGTTATAGATTTTATTCCCATTTTAAACTGAGAAAAGCAAGAGACATTAAGTGGCTTCCCTCATAGCCACTAAGTGGCAGAAGTCGGAGGCTACCCAAAGTGGCCAGGCTCCAGAGACTGGGCATGAACCCTAGCTGTCTCTCAGGTTAATGGAAAGCAAATCTTCCTGAGTTTTAGTAAAGCTCTCTTGGATCATGATTGGTTTTGTTTTGTTTTCCCCAGAGACAGTGGGATTGGCTATTTGGTGAGACTGCTAAGCCTTTCGGGGCACACCCTTGTAGCCTCAAATAGATTGAGGCACATGAGAAGAGTAGAGATCATAAAGGTATCTATGTCCCATAGAACCGAAAGTGATTCTTCTTGTCCCGCCAGTGTCTCTCGGAATATGGGTGCTCAGTGTAGGGCCATTCTTGTCTTGCTAGGGAAGCATTTGAAGAATGAGAATGCTTATGGACAACCCCCACAGGCCTTCCAGTAGTCTCTTAATTTTAGCTTATGCTCCTCAGACTTAACCCAAAAGAAAATGTTGTGTTTATTTAGCATTTTGTTTAAAGACTATCCTGGGGAAAGAGAAGGATGCTGATAGCTCTTTTTATACACTATTTGTGGAAATTAATTCTCCAGATAGTATAGGTGGTTTAACGGAGAAAAACAGCATATCCACCATTTCTGAGGTCATTTTTGCAGACTTAAAAGTGGCCATTGTACATATCTTAGCAACTGACCTCCAGCCACATCCTCACTTTGGGGAGGATAGAATATTCTTGGCAGCCAGGATCAGACTTGTGGCTCAGGGTGGTCTTGTCTCACTTTGCCTGTAGCACCAGAGTTTGGGGAGAGACCACTGGTCTAAGGCTCAATGGAAGTCACTCTACCAGCCAGGCTTCTGTCTCCCTCAGATCCCTATGTGGTGTTTTGACTATTTAGCTAGCCTCTTGCTGTTATCCTGGTCACGTTGACTTGGGCTAGCATCGGTGGCTGGTGCCTGTGGCTGGAAGGTACTTGCTATAACGTCTGCATATGTCAGAACTTGCGTGTTTCTACACATAGCCCTTTGAACTAGAGTATGCTGGAGGACAGGCAAATGGACATGCACAGCACCACACAAAACAAGACAACACAGGAAAGATCTAGGGAGGCCATTCTGCTTCTGGCTCACCCCTTCTCCTACCTCTCCCTCCCACCAGGAACTGATCCAGAGGACAGACAGGTCTCTTGATGGCCACACATGAAATCCTAAAGATGTTTTCCTCATGCCAATGGAAACTCTGCCATCCTCGTCGTTGCCGTCAGCTAATCTTCAGAGTATATAATCCTTTCCTGCATTAAGTAATCCTTCCTCGTGGACACTTGCTTCTTTTTCCTCTCCTTTCCAAAGCACTGGAACAGTGTGCCTCCAGCGTAGACACTGAAAGCGGCCAGGCAGGTCGTCACCACAGACTTAAGCTGCCACTTCCAAACTGTGTTTTAATGTGGTCGTTGCAGCTGAGCTACTAAGCCTGCCTGTATGACAGAATGGCCCAGGATGAGCCACAGGCCGGAAGCAGCAGCATCTTCTTTAGAGCCTCTGGTGCTGTTCTAACCCCTGCTAGAAACCTAACTGCTTCCTGGACTGCCTTAGCTTCCTCCTGTTTGGCTAGGCAGCAGTCCCTGCATCTCAGCTGTGCTTCAGAACTCACCTGTTGATTCCTGCTTTTGCCTTTGGTGTTTCCTAACACTGCTGGTTCTGCAGGGGCAAGGTTCTTGTTAAGTAATGTGAGTGACATAAATGTGTCTAAGACATGGCGCTGAGCAGAAGGATGTGAGTGGGCATGTATGTGGTACGTGGGTATGTGTATGGAGGGAAGGCAGGTGAGACACCTCCCAGCCTTCTGGGTCAGTGAATGAACAGGCATGCCTTAGTAGGCTTAGAAAATTGTGGTTCACCACTGGATACATGAGAAAGTCCTCATGTCGTCTGAAGGGGCTTTACTAGTCTAATCCCTGGAGAGGATGCTCCAGGCACAGCTTTTCCTTGATGTCACGGCAGCGTGACTCACCCTGGGATTGCTGTGTTTAATTAGTCCCCTTTCTGGTTGATTTTATGACCAAGGTTGTAGGAAGAGAGTACTTTGGAGTTTTTGGAGTCTCCCCGCTCCCAGGTCAAAGTCATTGCTCAATAATAAACAGAAAGGGTATTAGAGGAAGAAAAGAGCAGTGAACTTTGCTTAAGGCTGGGGCTTGGCACAGATCGCTAAGCTGGGGAGAGCTCTGAGTAGTTAGATTGCAAATCAACACATCTGTACATCATCCATCGGCCAGGTTCTGACCCACAATCACAGCCTCTTTAACCACCTGCTTATCAGCCTCAGAGACTCTCTTTTCAGAGATTGTCACCAAGAATCCAAGCACAGCACAGCATTCTAAATGTACCCTCAAGCTGCTCTTGACATCCATGCCCAGGGAGTCTGAAATAGAGACGGAAGTTTCTCATGTAAGCATGACAAGCCTATGCTTGAGCTGTCTATTCTCGTGATCACTCTCCGTATTTAACTCATAAGCACTGGACTTTGGTGTAATTATTAGTTCTGTTCCCTTCTCGCTCTGTTCTTGGAAAGGGGAGAGGCTGTTAGTCCTCCACAGCAGATCTTTGCGCTCTCCCAGCACAGCACCACCAGAGAGGGATGAAGAGTGGATATGTTTGGAAGACAGGTAGGTGACCTGTGGCAAAGCACCCGTCGGTGGCCAAACCTTCTCTCCTGGGGTTTGCTTTGGAACCTTAGACATTCACACAGGATCACCAGCGTCATCCCGTGAGCCTGTTGGGTGTTGTCCACCCCATAGGAATGTGAGGTAACATGCAGATTTCCCTGTCAGCTCCTAAGGCAGTGGATTTTCTATATTTTTGGAACCCTTTACTTGCAATTAAACTGCAGTTCAATATATTTCTCCCCAAAGAATAATTTCTAGTTCTAAAAATAATTTCTAATAAGAAATTAGAATAATGCCACAGGGAGAATTGTGAGGGTGAGGAGACACAAGGCATCGGGGAATCTCTAAGGTATTCCCTGACCTGCTCTTGTTCTGACTCCGAAAGGGGCAAGGTTTGTTTCACGGTTGCCAAGTCGTAAAACTATACTGCCAGATTTGAAGCTTTTATTTTCTCTCATCCACTTACTTGTTTACTTAGTTTCAATAAGACGTTGTCTTATGACAACGGAATATGGAGTTGTGTTAGCTTTATACAAAGGATTCCTGAAATAACAGAGGCAGTGAGAGCGCAGAAAGCTAGAGTGTGTTCTTATGGGCTTTCTCTCCACCAGTGCGATAGACGTTCCCTCTGCTGGGTCTCACCTATCTCCTGTCCATCTCTGTTATCACTCGAGGCCCCAAGGAGGGTTCTGCAAATGCTTTCTTTGAATTGTGAGCTGAGCTGCACATTTTAAATACAGAGGTTTAAGCTGTTAAAGAGGAAAGTGACATTGATTTATTTGTTCAGTTCTTGGCTGGCCTGAGAAACTTGTCCTGTCAGGTAATGAACAACAGCTCTTATCCTAACTAGTGACTTCAAGAGAACATTACTCATCGGCTCATTACCATTCCCCTGAGTCATCCAGGATGCAGTATGGGCTTCTACTGAATAGGAATATTCAGACAATGGGCATGTAGAGTCAAAGTTCCTGTTGATTACTAGAAACTGCATATGTGTCTGGAATATGGAGCTGTGGCTCATCCTGGAAAGGTACTCCTGAAGTCCAGTCTTCAGCCGTGTGCCTATTTGAGAAATTGTATTGGCCAGTATTGTCAAAAGGGGCCACGTGAATGGCCAGTGTACAATCACAAGGGGCAACCGGCCTCTCTAGCCTGCCTGGGATTGCTCCCAAGAATCCAGGGACAGCTGTTAGCATGGAAGGTGCCAGTGAGGGTAGGGGGGCACCACTTATCTGTGCGCTTGGTATTGTTGTGCACTGACTGGAGAAGCCAGTGGGGGTCTTGAGAAACCCCTTTAAGACTTATGACAATGTTGACAGGGCCGTCACAGTTGTCCTGTGCCATCACGGTGGTGTACTACTGAAAGGTAGCCAAGGTAATTTCAATTTTATAAATGCCACCTGTCTTCTGTCATGTCCCTGCTCTGTGCTACCCTTAGGTCTTTCTGTGTATACTACAAATGGAAAAATTGAGACTAAACTATCTGACATCCAGTTCGGATGTATTTATAGTTATAGAGATCAATATTGATTGGCATGTGTGTTCAGTTCATTTCAAAGCTCAATCCATTTGGAAAGTCTTAATATTTATAGTCACCACAGACCAGAGAAGTGTAGTTTTGAGCGGGAGCTGTATTTGAGACTCAGTTGAGCCATTATGTGTCTGCAGGACAGCTCAGTGTTTCAAGCATAAAGACTACATTCAAGGAGGATGCTGGATGCAAGCTTGTGGGTTAATGGAAATCCTACCTCTTCTGCAAATTCTTACCTAATCCTTCTTGGGTTTAAATAAAACCCACAGTTGCTATTATAACAGCTACCCTGTCACCCTTCTCTACCTCCAGGCACTTGAAATACATCACTAAACAACAGCAGAATTAATCCAAGGCCCTTTAGACAGTAGAATGAGCACCTTGGGGCAGAAGCCTGTCTCCATCTTCAATTCCAAAGGAAAAATAAATGTTTTATAGAAAGTATGATGGAGTCATTAGTAGCTGTGAAAATAGAGGAAGTTGTAATCCAGAAGGCCTGGTGATTGGCAGTCTGTCCTACAGGGTCAGTGAAATAAGAATCCGGTCACTGCAGAAACAGCTACCCTGGAGATGGTGAGTCAGGCCGGCCTGGGAGACAATAATGTGTGCCCTGCAGCGGGTTCATTTTTACCGCTGCCCGTGATTCCCGTGTTGAAATAGGAAGGCTCAGCCCAGAAAAATGCTAAGGAAACAAAACCAACTCTTTTATTACTCTTACAACATTTATAGCCAAGTCCTATTCGATGCCCTTATCCTTGGGGCATTCTGACAGTCATTTTAATGATTTATTTTCTTTTTCACCACCAGAAGACAAATAAAATATTTTATTACCTTTTGGGCAGACTTGATGTCTTTCTCCTCACTTCATCACTTCCTAGGATATAAAACTCCCCTTACTTTTCAGTTTTTATAACTCACGGATAGGGATTCTGTTGGTTTCAGTCCTTACGTGTTGTTGTTGTTTTTAACGTGACTTTTTTTCTTCTTGGTCCTCTACCCCGGTCTTCTTCTGTTTTGTGTTGTTTCTGTTTGTGAGCATGGTGATTGAGAGCTGGGGAAGATGGGAAAAGAGGGTTAAGAAAAGGCCCCGTGTTTGCAGTAATACATGGATGGAAGAAAAAAGCTTTGATTTAGAAAAAGCATTTTCAGTTCAATTGTCCACTCTTTAGAGATATAATAGGTATATTTTCTTAAGTTTGGGGTAATTGGTGCCAAAATTGTGTTGGTGGAAGAATAAAATGCCCGCGACTAGGATTCTCTGTGTGGTGTCTCCGCTGGGATCTACAATGGGACCCAGTGATTTGTGGGTGCCTCCAGCACTGTTCTCAGTTGCATGCCTTCAAAGCTCCCCACTCCACAGCCCCCAAGCTCACTGTTCCTTCCCTTTGCTTTCTTGGCTCAGCTCTATCTCATCGTACATATGCCTCCTTATGTTAAGATTCCAACAGCAGGCTTTTCCTCCAGACCAGCACCCGGAAACCAGAAACAGATCCTGAACACAGGTACTGATTTGTGAAGGAGATCTTGTCTTTTAGGATCTCAAGGCTGAGTTCACGTGGCATGTCACTTATCAAATTCAACAGTATAATCTGGATATCTGGTTTTTCAGGTCTCTGAATTAGACCTAGATGGTCTGGGGTTCTTGGATAGCTGGTTAGACATTATTTCTGAGTGTGACTGTGAGAGTGTTTGTAATTTGGTGGCTGTCCCTCCCTAAGATGAGCATCATCCCTCCCACTGAAGGTCTGAGTAAAACAGAACCTAATGGAAAGCTGGGTTTGGCCTCCCTCTGCTTGGCTGAGGTAAGACATCATCTTCTAGCCTCGATGACCCTTGTGTTAAGGGGCTTTAGGCTCAGACTGGGATTTACACCACCAGCCGTGAGCTGTCGGGCCTTTGGACTACACAACCAGATTTTCAGGTCTCCATCTTGAAGATGTGTACAGAATCCATCTCCTGTGTGTGTGCAATCAGTTCCGTTCCTCTAGAGACCCTGACTAAGATACTCATGAGAACAACTGTGCTTGATGCAGACGTTCTAATCTAAAGATGAGGCTCGTTTGTGCATCACTTTCTTTGTGAGACAATACTGTTGCTGGATGTTAAAAAGGCATGGTGTTTGCCAATTAGCTAAGCGTTCATCTAAACTAATTCCTGTCTAGTGATGCCGTGGCTGTCCTGAGCTTCCTTGTTTTTTATTTGAACCAAAGTATGTAACTTTACATTTAGCCTGGTATTGAATTCAGCTTGGTGCCAAGCCTTCCTTTTAGATCTTGGTTCCTGTGTGCAACACACTGGCTGCCCTTCCTGGCATGATGCCATCATTGGGCTGATAAGAAGTCTTCTTATCATGACTCAAGGAGTCTATAAAAATGTTAAACAGAATAAATAAAGACGAGGTTCTACAACTTGTGCTGAGCAGTTAGTGTTGAGGCTTGTCTGTTACAAAACATTATTTGCCAGCTCACAATTTGCCTCTCCTTCCCCAAAGATGCCAATGTTATGGAGTGCCCTGTTAAAACCCAGGTCCTGTGAAACACAGCCCTGATGTGATAGCTTGGAACTATGTGTTAATGGAAAGGCAATTTGTCGGACAATATTTTACTTTAATTTACTGTCTTATACTTCATTATTCTTTTCTTCCTTTGTGTTTGCTCGCAAACCAACCATTTCCTAACATGTACTTTCATTTATTAATCCAGAAAAATGTTGGTTTGAGAATCTTTAGTATCCTGCATAGTACTCAATATATAAGACGTGGTGTTTGCCTTCAAAGCATTATAGTCAAGAGAAAGGAAAAGATTTACAATTATAGATGTTGGAAATATATACAAGCATGTATTTGTGTGGGTTAGATAATAAATTTTGAGGTTTAGAAATATTATAGTAAATATAATGCCTAGTAAATCTATTTGAGAACAAGCAGCTGCCTAGCCATCTCAAAGGTTAGGACAGAAACGGTAGCTCTTTTCATTAAAGAGTTAAGGACTCAGTCATTAGTCTTGGGAAAGGGGAAAAGGGCATTTGAAGAAAGGAATGAAGCCTTCTTTGGTCAGCTACCTGGAGGTGGGATTCTAGACTTGACCTGATTCTGTGACTTGTGTCTTGTACTTGGTCACATTATCTACCAACCCTCTTGCCCCATTCTCAACCATCCGTAGACCTCCAAACTATGTTTGGTTTAGCACTTTGTGATGTAGTCTAGGTAACAGGGGTTTACAGGCAGATAGTAGGACCTGTCTGGTGGTCACCTACATCCTGACATGACAGCTACCCCATGGATTGAACATAAAGCGATGGTACAATGACCATAAAACACCTTGTAGGCAGCCATGTAGGGTGCTCATGTAACACACTTTGAAATTAGAGAAGCATTATCTGCAGTAAATACACTTAGAAAATACCTTCCCCACTGTACCACCACTCACCACTACAGGTGACATCCAGCCATCCTTCACCTTGAATGTCTTGTGGCTTTCATCCTGGGTGAGTTGTCTGTGCAGATTTGAAGTGGACCATTATTGGTGAAATTATTAAGGCCACTCCACGTAGTTAAAAGGGAGGTTTATTTTGTAGGGTAACTTACAAGTGAAGGGATAGGTTGCAGGGTCTGGGAAAGGTGTAGTGCAGTCCAGTGGTGTTCTCTGGAGAACTCTGCTTGGTCTACCTTTAGTGTCCTGGGTCCAGGAACCAAGAGAGCCAGCCCATCTGGATCTTGGGTCTTCAGGGTCCTCTCTCAGCTCCGCTTTGTAGTCGTGACAGTTACCGAAGCCTCAATGGGGGTTGAAACTTCCAGATCAAAGCTGGAATGGCTACCCACTACAGACCATAGCAGCTGCATGTGGGTTTTGTACAGCATGAAAGATGGTGTTTAAGTTACTACCAGAGGCACAATGTGTTCCGTAGTTGCAGGTGGAATTCTCAGCAGTGGTCTGGAGAGAAATGGCCTCAAAATCTGTAAGCCGAGTGAGTCTGACCAATGTCACAGCAAGAGAGCAAACCTGGACACCCCATTGCCACTGTCTTCAACCACATTCCCAACTACGTCTCCTTCGTGGCAGGAAACACTTTCATTTTTTTCATTGTTGGAACTCTGTTCTTATCAGCTGGGTAGCCAGCTGGCCAAGGTGCTCACTCACAAAGATGCCTAGGATTCTGCTTCCAGTGTCCTGGCAGTAACAGGAGCTTTATTGTATTTGGTTGCCCAAGGTCTTCCTCCATCTGGCCATTTCCTGCTGTCTGTTCCCCACTCCCTTTGTTTCTTTGGAGCCAGGGGTGTTGCTCTTTGTAAAGAAAGTGAATGTAAATGATGAGGGGCAGTAAAACACAGGATGCTTTGCCATGAGAGCCGCAGGATGGGAGGAGATGGGGCATGCTCTGTGAATAGATCGCATGCCTGCCAGCTCTTCGTTATCCAGAGAGCTTCGGCAGGGGCTATGCAGAGCCTGTTCCTAGGGTTGATGGTGGCTCAGCTGAATCTGCCACATCTAACAAAGAACTCAGACAGGGTCATCATCTTCCACAGCCTGGCCTGTCTCCTTGCTGCCAGACTGTCTTTACAATTGAAAGTGGAAACCTTGGAAGAAAGCTAGCATTTGTCAAGTGCTTACCATATACAAGGTAGTGTGTAAAACACCTTGCCGTTTTCTCTTTTCATTTTCACTGTCTTTTAATTTTCTTCTCACCAGAGACCTGGAGTGTAAAGATCATTGTACTGATGATAGAGGCGACTTTGAGACTCCAAGTGGTTCACAGTTCCTAAGTGATGATCAATCTTAAGTTCAGGATCTGAACAAGGTATTCCACACTCTACTTAAATTCAGAACACATTTATCCTTATAGGAGCCTGCTGTGTTCAGTAAGGCTGGATATTTAATCCTCAGGCTTCCCTTCCCTTCCTCCATTAATGTTAGATCTTTAATATTAATTTTTTTCTTTTTTTTTTTTTAAGCCACTACATTTCAAGGACAGCACCTCATCGTCCCTAGGCCCTAGAGGTCAGTGCAAAATGAAGTTAAAGTGAGTTTCTCTCACTTTAGTCTGTCTTCCCCTGCTGGGAGGCTGAGCAGTGACCTGACCCTGCGCTGCAGCCCGTTCACAGTGAGCAGGTCAGAATCAGAGAATTTTCTCCCAGCAGTTCTAGACAGACACTGCCTCCTGACTCACCTGGTGTTTGAAATGTTAGTTTCCATTAAACATCAGAAATGCCTTTTTTCCCCCTGTCCTAATACATTGTCAACAGGATCTTCTCAGCCTGGCGACTGTTTTATGGGCTCCTGGAAGCCTGCTGCTCTTCTTTCTCAACCACGGTACGTCCCTGTGCTTATTCTAGCCAGCAGGTCTTCCCAATAAATCCATCAAAGGCTGGGCCGGTCTGCACAAAGCATGCCTCCCACCTTCCTTAGAGAACTGCAGTCCAGTCTTTAGGGCTTGCCTGGGTGGGAATTGCTTCTCTGTGTCAGGTGAAGCATGAAAGTGTGCATCTGCCCATTCCATTCACGGATGGCTACTGCCGTGGTCGTGAGATTACCTATTGTTTCTTTGTCAGCTAATTAGCAGTTTTCCAAGTTTGGGAGCGAGGGAAAATAGCCTCAGGCTGTACACAGTGATGTAAGAATCACTGACCTATGGCAAGTAGGGGATAGAAGTGCATGCTGGGAGTCCCACTTCCCTGCCCACAGCGATGCCTAAGCGCCAGTTCTTTGGGAAGAAGAGAAATGGGCAGTCGGTGGATTGAGTGGCCAGGGTGGTGATCCAAGAGGCCTATGTTCTCCCCTACAATTGTGGGCCTTTGACGGAAGTCCGAAATCTCTGCAGTGACTCAGATATTTTCCCTCTCAGACCAAGGCCTTTCGTTTCAGTAGCTCTTGGCAGCTAGCTGGCAGTACAGATAACCGCTGTGAAATCTGGATCTTTTATGTCGGTGAATTACTTGTGAAGTCCAGAGAGCTGTGTGATTTATTAAGCAGATTTTATATTCCTAACAGGGAAGATTAAAAAGACAAGCTCTAATGCTAAGATCAGCGCATATGCCACTGAGGTAATTGTTTCTCCAGATTTCTAACTGGGAGGTATTTCTGTTAGCAGGGTAGGCCAGTTCCTGATTTGTTATTTTTTAAAACTATACATTCTGGAGATCCAGGCATTAATCAGTTTGCAGAGAGCTGCCAATTCCTCTCTTCCAGTCTCTTGCCACCAGTGAAATTGAAAACTAAGCCTCAGTCCCCTTCCTCTTCTCTTCTGAAAGCGGGGAGGGGTATGCTATCTTGCTGGGATGCAGCTCTTCCACACCATCAACTCCAACATCCCTGGCTTTCTCCAGCTTTTCTGCATTAACAGAAAACACTTCACTGGCTTCACAATTCTTTTTGTTACTGGCTGATTCACAAAGCCGGTAGGAAAATTTTCAGTCTGAGTTCAGACATAAACAGCTCCATCTTCAGTAGAAGCTCGCTACAAAATTTTATCACCTTTATTTATTTTCCCTGACAATGAGAAAAGGGAAGGAGATATGTGTGCTGGGAAGTCTGGTGAGGCGGCAGCTTCTGGTTTGCCTAACTTTTCTCCAGAAGATTTAATCAGTGTGCCGTCAAGGAAGAAGGATGCTCTGGCTTCCTCAAGACGCTTTGTCTGAAATGATAAACACAGTTAAGGTGATGGCAGGCCCCGCATAAAAAGTGAGGGGAACTCTTGTTTATGATTGGAATACACAAAGACAGATTTACTAGGGTCTTTCTGACTTGCTTTTTATTTTTTTTTTCTCTCTCTCTAAACTTCCTGATTCAGCGGGTAGTGCTGTGGCTGGAACCGTCATATATGCTGTTAGACATGAGAAACCAGCCAGGCTTAATGATTCCTCACTTCTAGGTGCTCCTGGCTAGCATTTTTTTGGTAACAGCAGGACTCCACACCTGCCTCACTTCTTCATCTCTCCCAAGCACATGCAGCCTTCCTCAAGATGGTTTTGGGTGGTGGTCTGGGTGTCTTTTATTTTGACATTGGTCTTAGTGTACAGGAGAACGCTAAAGAAAAAAGAAGAAAGAGTTGAAAAGTGAGTAAGTGTGAGAAATGACGAACTAAACTCCCTTCTTGTTAAAAGCAACCTTGGTTCATTTCAAGGCTCAGCTTGAAACTCCTTCATCCTGCTCAGGGGCCTGCCTAGTGAGGGTGAAAGACAGCTGTCTTCATGTCTACCTATCTCTCTAGAGAGTGTTTCTGCCAGAGACACAGAATGGGGACTTAGGGGAAGGAAACTGTCCCTGGGACTTCACCTTCATGAACTGATTCTTAGTTGCCCATTTAACGTGGCCCAAAACGTCCTTCAACTGGCCTCATTTGCCCTATGGTCTTGGACTGGACCTTGCACCTGTCTGGTCCTTTTCATTTGTATGTGGCCAAGACTGCAAATGATTTAAGTTTGCAAATGATTTAAGTTTGCAAATGATTTAAGCTATTGAACCTTTGACCCAAGTGAACTATCCCAGAAAAAAGCCATTTCAGTCTTACCTCAGTGGAATTAAGGGGCCAAGAGTAACAGACTTGCTCAGAACCCCTTCATCTGTGGAGGTCCCCCTCTCCCAGCCACTATCAGGGTGTTGGGGGCAGGAAGCTGGTCTCAGCTGAGGCTTATGAGTGCAGTATTTCCCCTAGTTCATGCAGAGTCCTAGCGACAGGGTTCCTAATGAGTTTTAGGTCAGCCAGCCTCAGGTGGCTGTGAAGTGCAGATCACGTGCCGCCCTCTTCTAATCCCCGTTCTAGGTAAGCAGCCTCTTAGCTTCACACTTGCTCCGTGACCTCAGACGAGCAGAGAAGCTGGCTGTGGGTTCTGTGTAGTGCACTTTCACTGGATTCCAACCTCCTCATTGGTGTCCGTTTCTGTCCCCTCACCTCCAGTCTCCACCCCCTGCTGCATGAATACCATGATGACTTGCTTTGGGTCAGTTCTGATCATGGGAACCTCCTTTATTATTGTTTGAAAGACCAAAACTCAACTCCTGATTTACCTCGAGGTAATCGAAGGTTCTTGTCAAACCCTTCTTTCATCCTGGTGGCACACAGCCTAATTTCACTGTCCTTCTTCCCCTGGTTTCCTCTCTAAGCTTGTGACCATGCTCTTCTCCCATCCATTCTTACTCTTAGTACATGAACACACACACACACACACACACACACACACACACACACACACACACAGGCTTGAATGCATGCTTGGTTGTTCCATAATGATCGCATCTATTTATGGGGCACAGTGTGCTACTTGACTATTTGTACACAGTGTATCAAGGCAATCTTCCCAGCCGGTCACCACAAATCCAACCTTCCCTATTAGCTATTTTCAATAATGTAATTATTTGGTATCAATTATAATGACTGTGCCATTTGATGCAGCCTTAGGAGGCATTCCTCCTCCCTAGCTCCACTCTGTTCCCATTTCCTGTTTTCCCTCCCTCCCTCTCCTCCAGGCCCACTCAACCACTGGTAACTGCTGATGGACTCTCAATTCTATGAGAAGAATATTATTTTCATTAGGTATCATTTTAAAAGTATATACATTTACTGGGGGCCATGTTACATTTTGATGCATGAATACATTGTATAATGTTCAAATCCAGTTAAACATCTGTCTACTCAAACATTTATATATTTGTGGTAAAACACTCAAAATCCTTTCTTGTGGCTTTTCTGAAATGTACAGTAGATTACTGCCATCAGTAGTCACTCTACTTAAAACAGAGCACCACTATTATTTCTCCCCCTAACTTAAACTCAGTGCCATTGACCAGCCTTTCTGTGCCCCTCCCTAGCCATCAACATTTTTGGCTTCTGCATATTTAGTGAGAGGGTGTATCAACTGTCTTTTTGTGCCAGCCTTACTGTTCTCTAAGTTCATCCATGTTGCTCCAATAACAGGATTTCATTTTTCATGGCTGAATAGTATTCTTCTGTATAGCCATCATGTTTTCTTTACCCGTTCATCTGCCAATGGGCCCCTAGGTTGAGTCCTTATCATTGTTTTTGTCAATAGTGTTTCTCTGTTCATCTTGCTCTCTTTTTCCTGTGAAGACTGTTCATCCTTCCTTTCTAAGCCCTGTGTTTCAAGGTGGGTTACAGAGTAGAGCAGTAATCGTGACCCGAGGATTCTACCTCTTAACAAGACTTGTTTGCTAAGAAATGAGCTAATATTGTCCTCTCCTTTCCCATCTTCTGGTGTGGCTATCCTCAAAGTGGGCACTGAGTGTGAATGTACTTTATTTTAGGCACCCTACATTTTAACCTTGGTTCTGTTTAATATGTGTCATTAGAAGGCATTTTTTTTTTAAACTGGTTTTGTTCCCGACAGCACATCTTTTCATTTTAAACCACCTTCTTTCCCCTTTTTACTCTGGTTATTTTAGGTGAAATCAGCCCTTTCAGTTCCTTATATTAAAACCCCCATGGTATTCGGTAGTCTGCACAGCAGTAGACACACAGAAAGTACTTGTCTGGATTTGTTTAGCAGAAATTGGTCTCTAACATCTTTCATGTTTTTCAGAAAGAGACCTCTCTCCTGATCCATTCCTCTCCTTGGACAATCTATAACGTGTGTGGGTGTGTTCTTTGCAGATGTTCTCATTTTGGGGACCATTCTTGCCCGAGTGCAGCATCTGTGAAATGATCCCCCACCTACTCCAGAGACTTTAGAAGAGTCTGCAGTGGAGATAGCAGGACTTCATTGACCCCAGAGCAGGCTCTCATTTACATGACCTTCATCACTGTATCTAAATCACTTAGGAGCACGGACCATATCTTACCTAAAGTTTCATTTTTAGTTCCTTCTGTAGTATAGACTATAGACTATATGATCTATAGTAGCTGTTCAAGAATGTCTATTAAAGGAATAAAAGAGAAAAATGTCTTAGCAGGTGAAGGTGCTTGCCAGCAAACCTCATACATGTGACAGACACAAAATAAAAAAAGTAAATGTAACTTTTTTGAAAATTAAAAGGATAAACGCATAAAAGAAGAAGCAGTATTTTTCTACATAAGTATATATTATATATACACACTTAAATGTATTGTGCTCAGGTATTTTACTTTAAAAAAGCATATTCAATTAATGCTATTTCCACTAATAAAAATACTAAAGATAAACTTGGATGGATGATGTCAAAACACAACACTTCAACTCTAGTGTGCAGTATAATTACTCACACAACAGGAAGCCAACGGCGTACATGCCTTGGTGGTTTGATATGAATGTTCCACCCCACCTGGCTCATAGATTGGAAATTGTGGTCACCAGGGAGTGGCACTATTAGGAGGTGTGACCTTGTTGAGGGAAGTGTGTCACTAGGGGTGGGTTTGGGACTTCAAATGCTCAAGGCAAGCCCAGTCTCTCTCTCTCTCATCCTGCTACCTGCTGATCTGGATGTAGAAGTCTCAGCTACTTCTCCAGCACCATGTCTGCCTGTGTGCCGCCATGCTTCCTGCCAGGACGATAATGGACAAAACCTCTGAATGTACACAAGCCCTAGTTAAATGCTTATAAGAGTTGCTGTGGCCATGGGGTCTCTCCACAGCAATAGAAATCCTAACTAAGATACATAATGTCAGCAGTGTGTGACCACCAAGGATCTGCAGAACCTATCTGTTTTCGTCCATCTGTCCTTTTTCTTCTCAGTCCCAAGGATAGAACCTAGGGTCTCAACAGTTCAAGGCACATGCTTCACATCCCCAGCATTCTTCCCAAGGGACTGGAGAGCCGAAACAGCTCCCAGCCTTCCTCCACGCGGTCTCTTGCTAATAGGTGTAGAATGCTAACTCCAAGCCTTGCACTGTTTTATATCCAGCTGCCTACTACACATTTCATGCCTCATTGCAGGATTAAATTTCCGAGCCTCTGGGATTCTCTCGATGGGTTTCATAACTAGCGCAATTGTTGGTTGGCGGTGGTCGCTGTGGCTGTTTTCCTGCTTTGACGTCAGCTTGGCACTTTTGCATCTTCAACTTTAGTTTCCTTGTAGACTTTTACTATCTCGAGTTCATGGTGAGAAACCGGATAAGTGTTGCCTCTGTATCTGTATGGAGCACTGGACATGTGGCTTAGTGTACTCTGTGGTCCCTGTCAGGCCTCACTGGTGCACAGTGGATGGAATGGGTGTTCCAGTGCATGCATTTGTTCTGTTAAGTGCTCCTTAGAAGAAAACGTGGCTTTGCCTTCACACCTCATTTCTTCATTCCACAAACATTTGGACCTTTGTTCCATGCCAGGCCCATTGCTTGGATGAGAAACTTTTGGTGTAAAGAGACCTCACTATGGCGGGCTGAGTCTCCGCTTCCACACCCTTTCTTCTTCCCCCTGAAGGAGCTGGTGATGTGCCCTGGAACCGCTGTATGGGCTCCAGGGGATTCTGGAGTTAACTGCAAGCCCTCCCAACTATCAGTGGATTGATTATAGAAACCATCAAGGAGGATAATAAGGGTCTAAAGCCCAGAGTAGGAACATGTCCTTTATTTTCCTGCACTTGGTAAACAGCAGACATGGTTGCCATCTGCCGACTCACCCACAGATCTGAGAGCTGTGGGCCTGGCCGCCTGTGGGCTGGGGCCACATCGATGATTAGAACAAGGACAGTGACTCCGGGACCCTTTCAGATTTTCTTCGTCATTCTCACTTCACTGAACTATGGTTTTGCTTAGAGTTTAGAGGGCATCAGAATGCCAAGTTTGGGGGGAGGGGGTGGGAATTCAAATTGATTCTTTTCCTTTGCCAGTGTGAGGTTGTCAAAGGAAAAGGCAAACGACATCAGTGCCCAGGTGTCAGCGTGAAGTAGCTGATTTGGAAAATAGTTCCTTTGAGGCCTGTTTGGATGAGAATCATTGAGATCACAAAAGGAAGCAGCTGGTAAGTTCTGGAAACCTTTTTTTATATAAGCCCAGAATGTGAATAATGCACTAAATGGAGTGTATTGCATACATTTAAATATTTATGGACAAATGGCCCGTTCCTTAGCCTGCTGGGCCACAACCCCACAACTCGACACAATTCTTTTTAAATTCCCATTGTCTAGATGCTGGAAGGTATTGTACAAGAGATGATAGAATCATGTTAAACAAACAAAGAAAATACAGAACAGACCAATTACAAACCAAACTGCTTCTTCACAGCAAGCCAGAGGAAGGAATTCTGAAAGCAGTGTCATAAGTGGATTAAAATGAGGGGTGCGGACCTCACACCTGAATTCAAATTCTCTCCTTGATTCACTAACTTTGCGACCTTGGGCAAGTTGGAATCCTATCTTTGACCTTCAAACTCTTCATCTGTGAGGTGGAGACAGTAATAGTTCCCACGTCATAATGCTTTGAGAATTAGAAGAATTATTTGTGTTGGGTACCTGACCCTTACAAACCCTCAATAGATGCTAACTTTAAAAGGAAGTTACTCTGCATGAGGAAGTGGAGAAAATCATTAGCAAAGTATTGCAAAGTAATATTTGGGGAGGGCAGGCATTCTGTTTTAGGAGATGCCACAGCTGTGAATACAATGGTGTCTGGCACGTAGTAGCTGCCTGCTAAATATTGCTTAAAATCCGAATAAACGTGTTTAGAGCATCTACAGGCATGAGGTAGACGGTTTTATGAAGTGATCTAAATGTCCATTCCACATGAGGAAAGCAGAAGGGGTTGTTTGCATTGGGCAGTGGTAAAACTTTCAGACGTCCAGCCTAGAAACCACGACTGTTTTTTTCCCACTTTCCTCCCCGGGAGGACATGACCTAAGGAAGTCTTGCCCTGTAGCTGTGTCTTCCTGGGGACAACATCCCAGATCCTGTGTATAGAGTGTGAAGTAAAGATCCAGGAGGGGGTGATGGGCTCACACTGGAATGACTGCCTGCAGTCGCTGCTGTTCCCCATTTCCGTCTGTGTCGTGAGATTTAATAATCTGTGCGTGGTAGAGAACAGAAGCTAGTTCTGGAGTCTAACCGTAACCCAGAACTATTCACTCGCTGTGGCTCTGTGAGCAGACCCTACCATGTCTCCTCTGAGCCTCCTCGCGCAGTTGTGGGCAGGTTGCATCGACCTTCTGTGTACCTTCCCCTCTTCTGCTCCTTTCTCCAAACCTTTGCACCAAGGAAGGGAATGGACATTCTCCACCTCACCCCAGCCACAAGTCAGTACTCAGACAAGATGTGATGAACAAAGCCTACCTTTGCAGGAAGACCCACAGATTTCCTGAAGAAAGGAATGCAGTTCTGGGACCTCCTGGCTTCAGGGTTGTGTAAATCACTCAGCACAGACAAAGTTATGAAATTCGGTAATTTCTATTCTGTACCACAGCTAATTAGCCTAAGGAAAATGGTGACAGGGGATGAATTCCCAAGCTTTTCAGGAGGTAATCCTGGATGACTGGCTCCCAACAGTCTTGCATATTGTCACTTCCAAGATGCTGCATGTGAGGAGCTAGCATTTACTGAGGTCTTCCTGTCTCCTAGACATGATTCTTAGTACTTGGGGAAAAAATGAACTCATTCTCAGAGTTAATTTATCACTACTACTACTACTGCTGCTGCTGCTGCTGCTGCTGCTCACTGTTTTTATTATTATGCCAGTTTCACAAGGAGGAAACTGAGACACTATAACTTGTCCAAAGCTATGCGCTCATGCTGAGAAACAGCTGAGGTAATGGAAACCTATCTAACTTATTCACTACGCTGAAAAGAGGTCTTTTCACCCCTACTACACGTGTCCAAAGGAACACCGCATCTTTTCCTTTAGGGCAGGTTTTGGATATGGAATCTTTTTGCTGAGGGTCCAGGTGAGGGATTTCAAGCCTCCTCCTCTTGCCTGCAAAAGTAGATCTCAGAATCTGAAGTCTAGTCAGAGGAGATCTTGAGCTATTTCTATTATGTCAGGGAGCCCCGAATAAATCACTTAGTCTTGAAAACCTGATCGGGGTGATGGATGAATGAAAAAGGACAGACACACGTACAAGAAAGCTGGGTTTGGGTGGGCTGCGCTCACTGTGATGGAGGGCACCAGTGTTTGTTATGTGCAGCAGGAGAAGCATGGGATGGCCAACTTTGGCAGGAGGTCTCAATTAACAAGCTAGATAGGTTCCCGGCTGCATCTCCATGTTTTGTGTCTCTGGGAGGAGGAAGCTGCACTTGCTAGTTTTTTGCATTCACTGGTCACTTGAACACCTGGAGTTGGAACAGAGGCATGCTTTGCCACTTTCCACAGGTCTGAGGGATTGGTCCTTGTCAATAACCCACATTCAATTCAGGACTTCATCTACACATTCACTTGGGGATACCTACACTCCCCACACTTTTAGGGATATTGAAAAAATACGGGCCAATGAATATATAAGACAATTGTTTTGCATTTGTCCATATAATGTGATAATATGATAATTTAATTATCTTGTATGGATTAGATACTGTTCATGGAAATTGTGCTTCCAGTCTTACAGTGTGTGATGGTTATCTTTGAGATACACTTTACATGAGCCCTTCTAAACATAAAATGGGTTTGGAGTGGGAACGAGATAGAGATGGAGGTTGGAAAGGAATGGTTAGCACCTAGGGATCTGTGGCAAAGAGGAAACTGATGTTGAGTCATCAACAGTATACTGGCATGGGTTTGCCTGCCTGTTCTAAAAGATGGTGGTATTTCCTAGCAGTTTCTCACCTTACCTACATTCCGAATGTTTTCATTTCACACAGCTGTGAATGGCTTCCCCCACACTGTCTGGGAATGTTACCAACAGACTTTGCAGGAAGAAATGAGGATGCTGAATTGCTTGTTTCCCTTACACCCATTGCCAAGCAATAGACTCTAAAGCTAAAACAGAACAGAACAAAACAAAAATGCTATTTTTCATTTTCCACTATTTGCATTTTTTTCTTTTAAAATTTATTGTCTTGTTTTTCCATCTTAACCAAAGCTTCCTCTCCCCCCCTCTTTTGTCAACCTTCCCTTGCCCCCATCCACTCCTCCTCCACTGTTTCTCTTTAGATAGAGGTGGGCATCCCATGGATGTCAGGCATCCTTGGTATACAAAGCTGCAGTGAGACCAGGCACCCCCTCCTCCACCAACGGTGGATGAGGCATGGATTTTTTTTTAATGCGTGTATGCATACAGGTGCAGGGCTATAAGGAAGCCAGAGGACAAGGAAGGCCATCTACTTCCTGTTGAAACAAGATGTCTCATTGGCTTGAATCACATTGACTGGGCTAGGATGCCTGGCTAGTGAGCTCCAGAGATCCTCCTGCCTCTGCCTCCTCAGAACTAGAATGACAAGCTTGCACTCCATGCCTGGCAATTTTTATATGGATATTGGGGGTGGAACTTAGGTCCTGGCCTCCTACCCTCTAAACCTCCATATCACTAGAAAGAACTGTCAGGTTTTAACTGTGTAATAGGTTGGTAACTGGGGACTGTTAGGCCAATTGCCTTGTTCATTCCACTTGTGTTTTTGAATAAGCCATGTGTACTCGTGGATGGAAAAGTCAAACGAATGAAATAGGGTACACTTTGAAAAGCCTTATTACTTCTGCCCTTTCATTCTGTATTTCTTTAGCCCTATCACTCTAGTTACAAGCCTTTACTTTTATTAATTTTCAGCATATTCTTATTGCATGTATTTATGTATATATAAATAAGTACACATAAAGATTTTTATCCCAAAAGGTGACATGATGGTGTTGTGTGTGTGTGTGTGTGTGTGTGTGTGTGTGTGTGTATACATGTGTGTACATATGCATTTATTTTAGTGGACATGGTTTATTTCCAATCTTTTGCTGGCACAGACAGTGATGCCATGAATATCATGGGAGGATATTGCTGTGCATGGATGCAGGTCTCCCTGAAGGAAGAAATTTCCAGAATTATGGTGTGGTGTCAAGGGTAAATGAGATTTGAGTACTGTTGTGAATGATCTTTAGTAGCTGGAACCCCATCCGCAGCATGTGTAAAGGCCTAACTTCTGTGCCTCAGAAGAGAGCACTAGCAAGCATGTTGACCTATGAGATTGACCAAAATCCAGGAAAATTAAAATACAACTTTAATTTCCATTTCTCCTGTTTGGAAATTCTCCTGTTTTCTTAGGATGTTTAAGGACTGCTTCATTTGTGCTCTATAAAATGTTTATATCTCTTGGCAGTTTTCCTGTTCATTGCTCATAGGTTTCACATCGGCAAAATTATCTGAGCTTTTGTCTGTGATTTGAGTTGAAAATATTTTCACAGGTTTTTACTTGTTTCTTGACTTTACTTATGGCACATATATTTTGTATATGGACCTTTTTTTTGTTTTTGGGTTTTTTTGTTTTTTTGAGACAGGGTTTCTCTGTGTAGCTTTGCGCCTTTCCTGGATCTCGCTCTGTAGACCAGGCTGGCCTCGAACTTACAAAGATCTGCCTGGCTCTGCCTCCCAAGTGCTGGGATTAAAGGCGTGCGCCACCACTGCCCGGCTTATATATGGACCTTTTAAAAAAGCATTATTGAATTACAGAAACTTTAATTTTCCATTTCCTGTGTTTTGAATCATAGCTGGAAGGACCTTTTCCCACTCTAAGCACACCATTCTTATTTTCTTCTGCTACTTAAAAATTATGAAAAAATGTAAACATACACACATTAGAGGAAATAGTATAACAAATCTAGGGTGTCCACCATCCAGTTTTAGTCATTTGAAATATTACCCAGTCTTATCTATTGGCCCACTAATATTGAGAATATTAATACACAAATTCCAGACATTGTATGATTTACTTCATAAGCACATCAATATATGTTAATAACTTATAAGAACTTTTTAAAGAAAATACTCTTCATAGCATTATTATGGTTAGAATTCCTCAAGGTCATCCGATGCCACTTTGTATTTACATTTTCTTCTGGAATTTCCTAGTTTTGGATTTTGTGTGTAACATGGGGTATGGATCTAATTTTATTTTTTCCATCCATTCTGCTGTCGCAACTTAACTTTTTAAAGCCTGTCTTACCTTGCCGGTATATTTGAGTTTATTTCTGGACTTTCTATTCTGTCCTATGTGTCTCTCTACTTACAGTATTGCACTATTTGAATTACTGAAATGTTAGAGCATTTTTAATGATTATTAGGACTACAACTTAAATGAAGTGGTAAGGCTCTACTCAATCCACGCCGTGTAAAGATGGTGGAAAGTATGAATCACAGACAGCTCCTCGGGCTGGTAATGTAGAAAGTTCCAGTGTAGGAATGGGAGCTGACATCTGTGAGAGAGTACTCCCAAAGGAAAGGACTAGTAAAAGCAAACTGTACTGAACTGCTTCTTTAAGCTGTAGGTCTCGATAGTAGGTGGGATCCTGTAAATTTGGGCAAGAGTGAGTGAAGGATTTTGAATGTGCAAGAATCTCAGATTAATTCAAGATCAAATACATAATTCATCCAAGGGATTTCTGCAGTGCTCATCTGGGTTGCACCATGCAGCTTCACTACAGCCTTGGTTCTGAACATACAGCATGCATTCTTGGCACTGTGCCTGCCTATACCCTACATGATGTCGGTGAGGACTGCCTGTCGGAACAACCAGCTCAGATTGAGACTATGTTATGCTGTGAATTGCAGTGTTTTTACTGTCAACTCAGTCTTCTGCTCTTATTAAAAACATGTTTTAATTATGGAAACAAGGAATTTTAATATTCTCTACCATTATTTCTCAGCACGTAAGTATCAAATCAGTGTATCTCTGAGTTCTAGTGTGTTAGGGGGTTTGATTTTAAGACTTGCAAATTGTGTTGCTGACATAAGCTTCATAAAAACATTGTGAAATGCATTTTGGCTTGGAATGAGGACAGAATTTCCAACAATTTCTACAATGGCCATAAACATTACTTCCTCGTTTTGTGCAGCACATTAATGCAAAGTGGCATTCTCAGCATTGACTAATATAAAATCAATGTCAGTCAACTCTAAAAAGTGTAGAAGATCCTCTGTGTCCTGCATAATCAAATATTCAGCCAAAATTTAATCCCTTGAAAGGTTTCTTTTGATATTTATTTTGTGTGGGGAGGCACTCACAAGACAAGACACTTACACAGAGGTCAGAAAATAACCCTCTTCTTCTATCATGCATGTTCTGGGGATTGAACTCAGGTCGTTAGTCTTGGCAGCAGACACCTTTAGCCAGAAGGCTATCTTACCAGCCCAAAATTTAATTCTTCATGTAAAAATAACCAAGTTGCTCCATCTCATTAGTATACAAATGTCCTTTCATCCTAAATGGTAAAAACCTATGTATGTCAAGAGTTGCTTTGCCGGGCGGTGGTGGCGCACGCCTTTAATCCCAGCACTCGGGAGGCAGAGCCAGGTGGATCTCCGTGAGTTCAAGGCCAGCCTGGGCTACCAAGTGAGTTCCAGGACAGGCGCAAAGCTACACAGAGAAACCCTGTCTCGAAAAACCAAAAAAAAACAGAAAAAAAAAAAAAAAGAGTTGCTTTAACTTGAAATTTGTTCTGACTTGTGAGTCAGGGTTAGATTTGTATACCTATTTTATATACCTGGGAATGCATAAGAGTTTCTCAGACAGAGGAATCATGAGTCAGTAACATTTCTCTGCTCTAGAGAATAGGAAAGGAAACAGTGATAATGAAAAGGTTTGGAACTTGGAGCAGGTAGAGGGTGATGAGGAATCAACCAGAGAAAAAAGACGTGGCCTTGGAGCTTCACGCTTGCTTCTCTCTGGGCACTAGCCTACCCCCCGGTTTTCTTCTGCAGAGTTAGAAAGGCTGACAGTAGGGGAAGTTGAAGTATTTCCTAGAGACCAGAGAGTGCCACAGAGCAGGGCCCTGATCAGGTGTGTCAAGAAGGCTCTGCCACTGTGTTGCGGCTTTGAGCAATTCACAGTCTTGGCATCTGGTGACGCTGGACCCCCAGGCTGCCTGCACACCAGTGGCTCTGAAGATATGAGTGTGAAGATGTCACTCTCAGCCTTGTTTCCAAAAGACAGGACCAAAGCTACCCAGTGACACATCTTCCTGGAGAAGATCTGGCATAGTAATCTGATGCTGTTAGTGTAGAAATCACTGACAGAGTTGGACATGTTCTTTCATTGAAATGCTCCTGTCTACTGGACTCTGCCTGCACCTTCAACAAAGTCCAATGAGGAATGAGTGGACAAAATGTGGTAGATAGGTCTAGATTCTAGAGTGGGTAGAGAAGCTGAACCAGATTCCTGTATGATGACATAGTTCCCCTGTCAGCATCCTTAATGACTTTAGCACAGCCTGTGACCTCCCCAGCCTCAATTCCTTACACCTTGGCGATGACCACATCACGCTTACCTCACAACCATGTGTGGAGAGATCATTAGTGTCAGACGAGAATGTTCTTTAGGGATGAATCATATTGCATAGTGAATGTGCTAATTTGAGGCTCCAAGACCTTTGGGTTCAGATAATCTCCTGCTGCTCAAGTCCAAATTCTAAAGAGTAAATGGAAACTGCTCTAGTTTAGAGTCTAGGGAATAAACTAGTTTCCCGACCATTTGTATAGAATATGGATGAGATCTCAATGTACATTTTTTTTTTGATTTTTCGAAACAGGGTTTCTCTGTGTAGCTTTGCGCCTTTCCTGGAACTCGCTTGGTAGACCAGGCTGGCCTCGAACTCACAGAGATCCGCCTGGTTCTGCCTCCCGAGTGCTGGGATTAAAGGCGTGCGCCACCACCGCCCGGCCTCAATGTGCATTTTAAGCTCAACTTCTTTTGTTTGTTTTATTTCGTTAAGTATCCGTGAATGAGAAGCAGCTAATAGAAGAGGAGGAGGAGGAGGAGGAGGAGGAGGAGGAGGAGGAGGAGGAGGGAGACTTGATTAAGAAAGGTGAGTTCAAGTACACAAGGAAGGTGAAGTAAAGCAGTTCCCTTTACTTGGGCAAATGAGTCGCCTGAGAACATTGTCCCTGGGCAGGGGAGCAGGGGGCGGGGGAGGCTTGAGGTGTGGAAGATGAGAGGCCATCAGAAGAGAGAGAAAGCATGTTGCTCAACTTCTTGTGGCAAAATACTGAAGGAGGGATCAACTTAAAGGGGAAGGAATTGCTTCACTTGGTGATTTCAGAGGCTCCAGTCCATGGTTGAGTGATTATGTTGTTTCTGCACCATAATGAGCCACAACATCCCCAGAGCCTGACCCAGCATGGGTGACAGCGCACCATGCTGGGAACCTGGAGCACACTGCACAGCCTGCAAGTGGCTCATCTGGTTGGAAAGTGTCCTCTTCAGGTAGCTCAGAGGGCCTATGCCCCTTTTAGGTAGACTGGCTGGTTTCTGCTTCTTTGGGGCTGCTGGTTGGTCTCTGCTTCTTCAGGGCAGTGTGGCTTGTCTGAGAGTAATTCTCAAGCAGTCTTTATTTTTCACTCTTGGGAGGGAGGGGCCTAGTGAAACTGATTAGTCAGTTTCAGGGACTTCCTGAATCTATTTTGAGTTGTTTACTTCCTGCCTTAGGAGCTTCATTAAGAGATGGAATATTTCAATCCAAGGATTTCTGGATATTGTTCCATGAGCTAGTTCTCAGAGGTTTTATATCTCGATATCATATATCTTCAGATAGTCATAGAATTTGAGAACTGAAAATATACATATTGAATTTGAGCCTTATCTCATCAGCTTCTGAGCAACAATACTGATATTGGTCAGTATGATAACCAATCACAGAATAATAATTCTCTACAGCTAGCTTTCGAATTGACTTGGTAAGTTGACAAAGTAACATTTTAGTTTCCATTTTTCTTTAATTCTTGAAACTCTGTAAAATACATATGTGATATTTTTATTTTACTGGTAGGAAAACTGAGTCTAATGGCAACTGAGTGAGAGGTAATAGAGGTGACAGTCAGAATTTCTGCTCAGGCCTGGTGCCTCCAAAGGCCAATTTTCCCCCATTATACCAGGCAGCATCTTCACTTGACTTTACCCTTGTGGGACTGTGAACCATGTTACCAGCCATTAAATATCATTTTTCACGTTGCAATTAAAATGCTATTTAATGTACATAATTTTTCAGTTTCCTCTGGGAATACAAAATTATGCACATACATATCTTTATATATGTACATTTCCTTCTGCTCCGAGTGGTAATAGTGACGATTTATTGTGCAAGTGACACACTGTAACTTTGCTATATGTGCAAGATACAGAATTTTTTTTCCTTAGGACTGCTTTTATAAGCTTGTCAGCTTCCAGAGAGTTCTTTGAATAATCTGTTCTGGGTTTTGTGACTATGCAAAAGTCAGCACAATATTCTTTTGCCATAGCATGCAGTTTATTGCTGGTTTTTAAATGCCCTCCAATTTCAGAATGATATCTGCAGACTTGTTTGCTTGTACAGTTTATTTCTAGATGAAGAATTGAGAATAAAATTGAGCTATCCAGGGCTTCATAAATAGTAGACAGTGACATAAAGCCCCAGGACAGTGAAGAAAACAGGACAGTGTGTAGTACCAGTTGGGTTCTCCCCATGGGCAACTGTGGGTGCTGTAAACTGTGAGATTATTGGTGCACTGGTTACATTTTTTTTTTGGTCAACTTGACACAAGCCAAAGTCATCTGGGAAAAGGGAACCTCAACTGAAAAAAGAAAAATTCTCCCATCGGATTGGCCTGTAGCCTGTGGAGCATTTTCTGGATTAATACTTGATGTGGGAGGCCCCAGACCACTGTGAGTGATGCCATCCCTGGGCAGGTGGTCCTGGGTGGCACAGAAAAGCAGGCTGAGCAAGCCGAGGAACAAGCCAGTAAGCAGCGTTCCTCTGCTTCAGTTCCTGCCTCTAGGTTCCTGTCTTGCTTGAGTGCCTGCCTTGGTTTCCCTCAGTGATGGACTGTCATCTGGAAGTGTAAGAGATAAAAAACTCTTTCTCCACATTGTTTGTGTTCATGGTACTTAGCACAGCAACAGAAAAGCAAAGTAGGATAACTGGTGAATCAGTCTCTTAAACAGAGGTGTAGGTATGCTTTTAAAGCTTGGCTTAAGCAATCGAGTCATCCCATAAAATACATGTACACACTGGCACACATACACACACGTACTTTTGGGTATCCCTAGATACGTACACAAATATGTGTTCAAATGAACTTATTACCTACGATTTCTGCTTTAGTACATTCTGTCATGTTAGAATATGTTCAGAAAAATTAAAAGAAGAAAAACACGTGTACGGACACATTCCTTTCATGTTCATTTTCAGGTCATCTGAGACAAAGCAAACCATGCTCTACGTTACACATGGAATGGCTGAGAATGCTCACGTTTCCCCTTGGCAGCACACACTGCTCCACTCAACAAATGTAGAGTAATGGATCTTTAGCCAGCTGTCAGGCATTTCGGCTTGGGATTCTATTAAGAGAGCTTTGATTGGTTATTAAAGGAAATGAGTTCAGTAAAAGAAGCACAGGTGTGGACTATAAAAGCAGCGCGTTTTCTGCCCACCCTGTGTGTCTGTTGAGTGTGTCCACGCAGTTCTGCAGGAGGAGGTGCTCAGTGACAGCAATGCCATGACCTGTGTGTCTGCAGCCTCCTGAAAGACTTCCGTCCAATTAGGTCTTTTCCTCCATTTGAAAGACATGCCTCTTCCACAAGGAAGGGAAGAAAAAAAAAACACTCTTGTATTTGCCTACCTGAGAGCAAAAGATGTCAGCAGGATTACCTTCCAGTATTATGCCTTTATTCTTTTGAATATAGGCAGGGTCTCACTATGTAGCCCTGGCTACCTTGAACTCACTTCGTAGACCAGGCTGGCCTGGAACTTTAAGAGATTCATCTGTTTCTGCCTCCAAGTGGTGAGGTTAAAAGTGGCCACCGCAGCTCATTTTTTAATTGGATTGCTAGGTATTTTGATGTCTAATTTCTTGAATTCTTTATGTATTTTGGAGATCAGCCCTCTGTCACATGTGGGGTTGGTGAAGAACTTTTCCCATTCTGTAGGCTGTCATTTTGTCTTATTGACTGTGTCCTTTGCCCTACAAAAGCTTCTCAGTTTCAAGAGACGACCAGCCAAACTAGTGGAAATGTGTGAACTGTGGACCAATAGCTGGGGAGCCCCCATGGTACTGGATTAGGCCCTCTGGATAGGTGAGACAGTTGTTTAGCTTGAACTGTTTAGGGGGCCCCCAGGCAGTGGGATCAGGACCAGTTCCTGGTATATGAGCTGGCTTTTTGGAGCCCAGTGCCTATGGTGAGACACTTTGCTCAGCCTTGGGGCAGGGAGGAGGGGCTTGGACCTGCCTCAACTGAATGCACCAGGCTCTGCTGACTCTCCGTGGGAGACCTTGCTTTGGAGGAGGTGGGAATGGGGGGTGGGTTGGGGGAGAAGGCTGGGGGGTGGGAGGAGGGAGGACAGGGGAATCTGTGGTTGGTATGTAAAATGAATAGAAAATCTCCTAATAATAATAAAAAATAACTTTATCACATTAAAAAAAGAAGTGACCACCACGTCAAATGACAGCTGCACCTGGAGCTCATCAAATCAGGTCTTAGGCGTGATCCTATGTCCGTCAGTACACTCTACTATGGGAACTCACAGCCATATTAATTTAAATATTGGAAAAAGCTGTCCTTCTTGACAGTGATGAGTTACATGTTCTCCTGTGTCTCTCTCAGCTCCTAAGAAGTACAGAGCAAAGGGTCACACAGCAGAGAAAGAATGCTGTTCATGGAAGGAAATCCACCATTTCTGGGCTCTTTTCTATCCTGTATCCTGGCATCCAACTTATGTTTTTATTCAGTATGTAAAAAATATTCCTACATAAATGAGTTGGCATAAGCTTCTTAAAAAATCATTTATCAGAAGTGAATTGCTAAGAACTATTCCACCTATATGAAGGAAAATCTCAAATTTAGTCAACACATTTGTATTAGATTCCGCTATAGATCAATGATCATAAATGTCCTTCAGTGGATCACGAGACAGTCTTGATCCCCAGGCCACTGCTATTGGAACTTGTGAGATAGGTCCTAGCTGCGTGTGGTGGAGCACACCTTTAGTCCCGGCACTCCGGAGGCAGAGGCAGATGGATCCCTGAGCCCGAGGCCAGCTGGGTCTGCATAGAGAATTCCAGGCCAGCCAGAGCTACTGTATCAAAACAACCAACCAAAACAACACAAAGAAAGAGAAAGAAGTGGGCAGGACCTATTGGGAGGTCTTGAGGTGGTAGGGGAATGCTCTCAAAGGAGATAGTGCGGCCCTGACCCCTTGTTCTCCCTCTCTTCTGCTTTCTGGCCTTGAGGTAAGCAGTTGAGCTCTGCTGTGCACCTCAACCATGTTGTGCTGCCCCACCACAAGCTGCAGACAACGGATCACGGGAGGAAGCTTTCATTCGCACCAAAGTGAACCGGTCTTTCTCTCTAAGCTGGTTATTGCGGATACTTGGGGCGACAAAGCTGACTAATGGAGCTTTCCTCCCATTTATCCGTGTCAGTGAAACCTGACAAATCAGGCCGGACCCGTTAAAGGAAACCCCCTTGTTATTATCAACCAGATAAGCCTTTAAGTCTTGTCCATGTGTTTCGTTTTTTACCTTCTTCTTCTTCTAGTATCAGGAAAGCCTTCTGAAAGGGCATAAAGTCATGTCTTTGACAAAACTACAACCTTGAAAGCATGTTTTGGCATTTTCTTAAAACTTGAATCATCCTTTAAAGTTAGGAAGAATCTGAGTTTCATACTTATTGGCCCTGCATTACCTCACAGTTAGATTTAAATTGATTTGCATAATGGGGTTATTTTAACATTAGCACTGTTTTAGGCATTATCATTGCCCTGGTTACATGCAACAGATAATGAATCACATCCCTCGCATCACAAAATGGTCAGCTTTATGCTTAGAAATGAGGTCACTTACGAGGTTGTCCTTTGTTTGATGAGAATTTTTTTGTTTGTATTTTTGTTGTTGTATAGTTTTTCAAGACAGAGTTTCTCCAAGTAGCTCCAACTGTCCTGGAATTCACTCTGTAAACCAGGCTGGTCTCGAACTCAGATCTGCCTGCCTCTTGCCTTCCAAGTCCTGGGATTAAAGGCATGCATCACCACTGCCCTGCTGCTTGTATTTTTTTAAACAGTGTAATGAGAATCTAGAATATTATGGGAATACCATATCAATTATAGTTATGAGTCTTTATGCATAAGTGGAGTTCTTCATTAATCTACCTCCGTAGTATCTTATGTTATTAGAGTGTCAGTACAAAGTTTTTCACCTTCCCACTTGGTTGCAATAGGAAGAATTTCTGAGTCCTCTTAAGAAATTAGTTCACAGACCCCAACATTGTCCCACTTGTTCCAGCTAGTATGGAATAAATTTGCACAATTATATCTTTTGATCAGATCTTTAATCTGGTAATGATGTGTATAGGAAGGGGAGGGAGGGAGTAGAGGGTGAATTTGGCGCTTAATATTCTTTTTTTTTTTTTTCCGGAGCTGAGGACTGAACCCAGGGCCTTGCACTTGCTAAGCAAGCGCTCTACCACTGAGCTAAATCCCCAACCCCGGCGCTTAAGATTCTTGAGGTTAAATAAAAGGTACTTTATATATTAATAGTCACTATGAAGTCATACCACAACCTGAGTAACCAGCACAACTCTGAGCCCCACTTCCCTTATTGCTAATGGGGACAATACTTCATAGCTCCGTGGTTGTCTGATTAGTAACTATAGAGCTGGAATTTTAATCTGGGGTTTTTGAAGCTAAGGCCATTGTTTTTATTTCCCCTCAAAGAATATTGTCAGCCATACTTTCAGTGGCCCACACTGCCTTTTGGTATCAGTAGAAACCAAATAGGAACTCAAGGATTTGCTCCTTCTTGTTTACTGTTTTAAACTAAGTGCTCAGCAGAATCTTGCTGTAAGGGTGTGACTTCACATTATGAACTCTCAAGATGTGGAGAAGCTGAGCCCGCCACAAATATTATGTCCCATAGAGAGCAAACCACCCCACATGGTAGAAAGCGAAGCTCTGGGAACCGGCTCCCAAGCCCAGGAGGGCTCAGCACCTAGCCTTCAGCATCTCTGCAAGGAAGCAGGTAGACTGTACATCGCCTGGCACGCTTCCAAAATTCAACAAGACCCTGAGCATCTCTCTTCACCACCTCGCTTTCCCAGCCAGAAGCAACTGGTACCCCACGCTTGCTGTGGATAGTGGCGTTTTCTTCTGGCAAATTTCGCCTTTCCAGAGGAGTGTTTTCACCTAGTCTGCCCTTTCCCAGTAAGATTTTAGCACTACTTTTGAATTTCCACTTTGCTTCCAATCCTTTTTTTTTTTTTTTTTACAAGCAAAGCCAGGCTTATTAAGATTGTCATTAGTGTACCTGTCTGCAGAGTATGTGGTGCTTGCAGGGAGGTGTGAATGTGAGTGTTGATGGGCATGTTGGACTCAGAAGGGCCGCTTCCCTTCAATTATCTCTCTTCATTTATTTCCTTAGCAGTTGCAGGTCCTTGTGTGCCTGCTGACTCATATTCTAGGAATTGAGTAAGAACTGCAGTCTTTACTGCCCGGCTTTGGTCACTTTCGTTTCTGTTAGGAGCCCATCACTGAACAGCTTTGGACTTCCTGCCAGTTCTTTACTGTGAATATCTTTGTTTTGCTCACTCTGAAAGGAGCTCCATCTAGGTCATAGATAATGATGTTGCTTCCATTCCCAAACATATTCAGTGAGTATGTGGTGTGTGCTGAGCATACATCTGAGGAATATTAAAAAAAATGTAGATCCTTTTACTCCCTCAAAAGATGTCAGCAATATGCTGCTTCTTGGGGTCCCCACCAGCTTTGCAGAAGTATTGAGTAGGTGATGACGAGGACCGGGGCCTGGGAAGTTGCTCTACTTCTGAACCACATGCCCTCCAATGAATCAAGTCTTTTATTCTGGGCAGGTATGGGCCAGTCTCAAGAGGGGGTTCCTTAACTTACAAATCTGGCTACCTGCCATTCTGAGAGTTGCTTCCTGTATCTCTACAAATAATGCCTGCAAGAAGTCTCTCCCCTCTCCTGGCAAAGAAGCTGTTTGCATTCTGGAGCAAAGAAGGGACTCGAAGCACAGGGAAGGCGAGCACCACACACATGGGGTTTCTGTCCAAGCCTGTCTCTGGGAAACATGGATGAAAGCAGTAAGCTCTCGTGGAGAAAGATGTTTTGAGCTTCCATTGAGTGTGAGGGTTGTAGACACACATACATGGCAAGCAGTGGAACTTTTGTCTTAGTGTCAGAATAAAAACATTCTCACAGGAAGCCAAATCATCGACAGCTATATTCTGAAGCAGTAAACAGCAATTTTCACCATTAATTGGGTCTCAAAACCCTCCACCCACAGAGATATATCTACACACACAGTTTTACCAATCACCTTAGGAACCTCATTGGTTACACCTTATCCTATATGAAGAAGTAACAGTAGTCTGTGTGATGGCCATGGAGAAAACAGCCTGGTTTACTGCAGCACACATTGTAGATCCCACCCCCTCCACGGAACACAATACAAACTCTCCTGCAACCTTGCCTGTGACAGAGACCGAGGTGAGGTGAGTGTGCCTGCTCAGCAAAGTCTCCACAGACTCGTTTTAGTTCAGAGGCTCTGTGCAATGATTCTCAATGTACAGCGACTCCAGGACCTCCATTTAACCATTCCGTGTTCATTACCCTAATGCCCCCTGCTTGTAAAAAATGATAACACAAACCTGTATACCGAAGAAGCTAGAGCTAGGCGCTGCTCAGGAGACAGTGTGTGGTAATACATTATAAAGCCTGCTCAGGAACTAGAAGGCACTTTTATCTATAGTTCATTCCTCATTTGACAGGCAAACCTTTCCCATTTTAGAGAACGTTGCCAGAATAGGGCTTGGCCGTTTCTCTTTGAAGTGGGAATGAAAATAGGTTTTGGCTGTGTGTAGATGCAGCACGATGGGACTCAAACCTTTGTCATGCATTTCTCTAGTCGTCAGACGATACAACGTGGACAATTCTGAGGGGCTACTGTGTCAGTGACGGCATGCCTGTGAGCCTCAGTTCCCTCAGATGTACAATGGTAATGACCCAGTCTCTGTAGTGTTGTTGTAGAGCATGGAGAATCCAAAAAGCAAGTCTTATGCTTAGACTAGTTCATTTAGATTTTTGTTTGTTTGTTTGTGTGTGTGTGTGTGTGGGGGGTACATACACATGTACAAGAACACATGCTTGTGTTTTTGAAGGTCAGAAGTCAAGGTCACTTTCTACCTTACTTATAATAGCATCTCTTATTGAACCTGGATGTCACTGATTGGCTAGGGTGACTGGCCTGTTAGCTCCAGGGATCCCCCTCTTTCCACCTTCCCATGCTGAAGTTATAGACACACACTGCTCTTGCTAGAGTTCACACTCATCAAGCACTTTACCAACTGAGTCACCTCACCATCTCCATTCAGTAGTTTGAAGCCTTTGGTGGGTCTGAATTCCACCTTCCTCTGCCTCCACCATCACTCACATCCCTTTTGTTCCAGGAGCAGCAAACACAGCTAGGCACTGGGACCAGTGTTTCTAGAGACACAAAACCTGTGTGGTTTTTGTTTCAACTTCTTGATTTTCTTGGATCCAAATCTTTAGGGTAAGTGCTTATGTGATGTAGTTTCATCCACTACCTGACTGTCTATACCCCCAAACCAGTACACTGTGTGCTACAGGCACATTTGATGCTACCCTTTTTAGTGTGTGTGTGTGTGTGTGTGTGTGTGTGTGTGTGTGTGTGTGAACACATGGATGTGTGTGAGGTGTGTGCACGGACTCTCATGCCTGTGTGTGCATGCAGAAGCTAGAGGAGGAACATGGATGTCCTACCCTTCTCACTCTTCACTTCATTCCTTGTTCAGTGAGAGAACAGGAGCCAGACCGACAGCCAGCAAGCCCCATCACTCCTCCTGTCTCCACTTACACAACATTGGGCTTATACGCATGCATGGCATATACCTGGTACGTTTGTGGTGCACCTGTCTTTTTATATGGATCTGAGCTCAGGCAGAAAGTGCTCTTACCCACTGAGCCATCTGTCCAGACCTGTTTTCTGCAGTTTCCTCCATAGGACTGAGTTGCTTTCTGGTTTAGCTCTTGCTTCTTCTCTTTGTTTAGTTCATCTGTTCAAATGTCACTTACTCAGCGAAGTATGTGCAGACTGTCACATGTGATGCAGCCCCTCACCCTCCTACCAAGTTGTCACGTTATTGCTTCACCTTTAAGGCATTTATAACTGTCTCAAATTATACCCCCCCACACACTTTGTGTTACCTTTTCCCTCTAAAATGCAGTTTTTATGAGAGGAAAAGGCATTGGTGGGGAGTCAATAATAACAATGTATGAGCCATAGTGGGTGTCAACAATGTCATGTTGAATGAATAAGCATTGGTTTCCAAGGGAAATTACTTTAGGGAAACCTAGGATTTTGACCTGTAATTTTGAACTGGGAATTTGTTCACAGCAGTAAATGCTTAGGAGAATTAGTCAAAATCCAGGCACACAACTAACTCAATAGTTCAAAGGTTGTCTGTGCTTTAGCCAACTTTATTCCCACGGCTCTACAAGTCAACGTTGCTACTCATTTCATAGGGACAAAAAGTGTCTTGAACCAGGCGTCACAGGGGTTGAGTCTAAATGCAGGTATTTGAGCCAATGCTCTTTACCACCCAATAGAAAGGCATTAAATGAACATAGCTTCAACTGTGGCTCAGCACTCAGCTTCAAGCTTAGAGGTATGAGGTCATGGAAACCTCACTTCAAAACTGCTATTATTATTGTTTTACAGAGAGGGAAGCTGGAATTGGGAAGCTTCAGCAGCTTGTCTAGAGTCCCATAGCTCCTGAGTGATGAAAGGGGATCGAAGTGTACAGAACGTGAATCTGAAATCCATGTTCTTAGGAGTCTTGCCCATATTACACAAACAATGTGGATTGCTGTTAGAGCTTAGTCATTCTGAGGTTTGGTGGGGGTGGGGGAGAGAACTCATCTCCTCATTATAAAGAGTCTCTCTTGGGATATTGGGTTCTATCCTTTGGCTACAGATTCATTTAACTTTGGATTGGACCAATTTAGATGTGTGACTAGGAAAAGCAGAACTGTTTTTCAATATAACCACTTGACTTGATCATGTCTGTTTCTTCAGAAAGGCCATAAGAATGAAATGTGGAAACATGACTACTAAAATTTCAATTGTGATTACTAAAATAAACTAACAAAATGGATTTAACATTTCTGGGTCTATGTGTTGATATAAATAAAACAAAATCTATAAAGTTTAGCCCTGTTGTAGTCTCAGAAATTCCATACCAGTGTGCTTTCTTTCACTGACTACACCCATAGTGACTCTGTCTTCCCTTCACAAAGGTCCTCTGTAGGGACAGCAAGACTTTATCTGATAGTCAGTTCAGTACCCCTGCTTACATGTTACATATGTGCAAAAACCACAGGAGATGAAGTAAAATCCTGGAACCCACACACTATTACCCTGACTTCAAAAAAAGTTAATGTAAAGAACCATGCCTGAATATGTGGATATCAAAGCACTTTTCTTTGAAAATTTCCCTAAGCCACTGAGACTGGTTGATTCAGCAAGAAGAAAATGAGTCTGGCTGATTCTATTGAGCTCCAGCATTTCCACAGAACTCTTATTATGTGTATTTCATTCAAAGCTATGTGATCCTATCTGAACCTGTATTTGATGCTCGCAATTATCCAAATGTGTGGGTAGTGTGGGTATTATTAAGCCATTTTACAGATGAGGAAATTGAGGTTAATAGAGTTTAAAGAGCTCGCCCAAGGTCAAGAAGCTAATAAACAGCAGAGCCAGCACCTGAACCTTTGGATTCCAAGTTAC